>DF360333.1:37963-54495 GCA_000787875.1 Solanum virginianum | reverse complement strand
AAATTGATTAAAAAAATTTGACATTTGATTTGATTTGATTTTTAAATTTTGAAAATCGATACTATTTGGTTTGATTTTGATTTTACTAAAAAATCGCAAAAATAACCAAACCGAATCGAATAATTATATATATATAAATTGTATAATTATTTTTATAGTATTCATAAATAATATATAAATATTTTATTATATTTTAATTAACTTAAATCTTTAACTTTATAATTTATATTTGAAAATTCTCTTGTTAGTATTTTGGTATATAATTTTCTTATACCCCTCCCCTGGGTATTATTTGATTGTCGAGCTTGAGTTTTTTAATGAAGAATTGATCTTGGGTGTATAATGACTTTAGTATTGCTTAATTAAATGTAATTTAGAATTGATCTTGGATGTATAATGACTTTAGTATTGTTTAATTAAATTACAAACTACTACATACATAAAATAGAAAGTTTATATTTTGATAACTAAATGAAACTTAAAAAAAGTTAGTATTTTTTTCTTCAATCCCTATCTTTTCTTTTCGTTTCTGTATTCTTCATTTTTTTTTTCTTTTTGTTTTGCTTACGTTGTATTTTTTTTTAACCTTCTTTATTTTTCTTACATTGTTTTTATATTCCTTCTCCTTTTTATTTCTCTTCTCTTCTTATATTATTTCTTTTCCTTTTATTTTTCTTTTTTGTCTTTTTTTCTGCTTATCTTTATTAGTCGTAGGTATACTAAAAGTAATTATCACAGAATAGTTTTTAATTTAGATAATCAAAAAAAATTAATTATTTTTTTTTTAACTTTGCCTTTAGTATTAGTCATTCTAGAAATAAGAAGCATATATATAAATAAAAGTTTAATTATTTATAAGTGATATATTAATCAAACAACACTTGTAATTATTTTTTTAAGAATTGTGCCAAATTTTATTTTGACAATTAAAATAGAATAGAGAGATCATATTTTAAGATTTAGATTTTCCAATCATATATGAATTTATAATTATCCCTTAATTAAACGCGTAATATTTTTAGTAGCCAGGGTGACAAAAGAATCTCATTCGTCTAATAGACGTGTCGATCCGTTTGAACTCAAAATATATTACAACTTAATTAATTAAAATATTAGTCAATATATGTATACTTTTTATTTTTGTAAGAAAGATTTCGAAAACACCATTGTATGTGCCATGGATATGAACATGCAAATGTATCAACTTCAACTTCACTAAAAGTATCCAACTTTTTGCTAGTCAACTCATGCATGCAAAAGAGTTTACAATTTGTTCTTTCTATATTATTTTCTCTTTGCTTTGATTTACTCGTCACATGCACATCAAATCACGAGCCAAAAGCTCTACCTAATGGGCGATTTGGGTGGATAAAAATGTTTTGAGTTAAATTAATACACAACTCACTTAAATATTATTTTTTTCGTCCAATTTTATATGACATTTTTTTGTTGTGATCAAACTAAAAAAGAATGTCATCTTAGTCTAATAGGAAACAATTTACCTTTAAAATTTTCTTTTTACCCTTAATGAAATAATTTTCAACCACACAAATACGTAAGTATGATTTTAGACCACAAGTTTTAAAAGTCTTTTTTTTTCTTAAACACCATGCCAAGTCAAAAAGTGTCATATAAAATGGGACGATGGGAGTATTTCTATTAAAATATTCTTACAAAATTTCAATTCCTTTATTTGTTATTTTATCTAATAATATTTTTCTATTTAGTATGGCTAGCTATATATACATATCAAATCTTTACAAAAAATCTTTTTGAATATAAATTTTTTTATGAGTCAATTTAGACTACATATTAAACCAATTTTTAAAAAGGCTAGCTAAAAGAGAAGGTTAATATAGACTGAGTCAAACTTGGACGTTTGAACAAGTCATGATTTATGAATTTCATTTTATGATTAATTGGGTAAAAAAATTGAACAAGACAAATAAAATACAAGAAAACTTTGTAGGATTATGTTTTTCAATTTAACTTATGAGAATTGCTTGGATGGTAAACATTTTCACCTTCAATCTTAAAGTTATGAATTCGAATTATCAAAAAATTTTCTTAATGTTGTCTAACTTAAAAATTTTATACAAGTAAAACTTTCCTTATCCTTCACATACATTGCACATTAGAAGTGGAACTAAAATTCTAACTTATATGTTGATGCAACGTAACTACATAGTAGTACTTGCCATTTTCATCACACATTTTTTAATTTTTTCAAAAATAATTTGTTAGAATCAAACGCTTACCATTATTTTAAAAATTATAATTGATAGCAAAAGCGCAACTTTATTTCTTAACCAAATCCACGATGCAAGCAACATGTTCGATCATGACTCCGACTCGAACTACCCCGACCCACTTATGCAACACGTTGCTCGTGGAAATCAAACTCATGACCTTGACTCTAATACCATTTGCAGGATCAAATATTTACTATTATGTTTCTATTATATAGAAATGTGAAGAGGAAGACTACCAAGGATAATTTGATCATTTCAAAACTATCTAGAAATATCTTTTCTTCTCCTTCAAAATAGAAAAAGGATGACCAATGACATTTTGGTAAATTTAACTTTATTTAAGGAGAAAAATAGTAATTGAATAATTAATGATCAAAATAAAACTCTAGAAGAATCCATACATGTTCTTACTTTTATTATGGACCCATAAAGATATTTTTGTAATTATGCAAAAGTAAGGAGTTTCTAATTGGTTAACTTCTCAAAACAATAATAAATGCTAAGTTTGTTTGGACATGTTTTAGAAATAAAATTTTGAACTAATTTAAAATAAAATGTGTTTGAATAGTTCATTTTTATTTTTTGTTCCTAAATACTTTTAAGGATTACTGCGTAAACATATTTTTGATATTAAGTTACACAATATGACAACTACTAAAGTTTGTATCTTGATTATTAAAATAGTGTTAAAAATGATGTATCGATATTTTTTATTTAATTTAAAGAAAATTTATATTAGCTACTAACAATTAGCGATGGAGTAGCGATGAAGTTAATAGCTAATTTCATTTTTTTTAGAAGTGTAAATATTATTCTATATGAAAAAAAGGAATAAATAAGTATTATGTGTATGCAAATAATTTTTTGTTATCAATTAAGATACTTCCTCTGTCCCATTTTAATTGAGAGGTAACACACACATATTTTAAAAAAATATTCAAAGACAAAATTTACATCATACTTTCCACTATTGCGTTTTGTAAAATCATAAATATGTAGTGTAATTTATCTCATTGAAAATATAAAAGTTCAATAAATGAAAGAGCTAATGTGGAAAAAATTTCAAACATTCACTTTGAACTTTGAACAATTCAAATATTTTAAACATTGAAAAAACCTAAAAAATGGAGTATATTATATGTAAAACTTCATGTTTGTATTTTTTGGTTCTAATTTTTACTTGAGAAATAGATTTTAAATATTGATCTTTGAAATAGTAATGCACAATGAATTGTTGTTATTATATAATTCAATTCAAACTAATAAATAGATTTACTTCGATTCCTTATAAATTTATGTCATTATGTAATGATAAAAAAAATAAATTAAATGATAGATCACAAAAATTTCACGCTATAAAAGTGATTGATACTAAATAGAATTGAAAATTCAACCATAAATACGTAAACAACTGTTTGTATCCTATGCTATGTATAGCTTAATAAAAAATAGGAATAAGTTTCTAATTATCGGAATGAGATGAAATAATTAATATTCCCTCTGTCTCATTTTATAAGGAACAATATCTTACTCTAATCGGAAATAATTTAACTTTCAAATTATTTTTTTACCGTTAATGAAATGATTCTCAGCCACACATATTTAACAATTATTTTAGGCCACAAATTTCAAATGTCTTTCTTTTTTCTTTAAATACAATGCCAAGTCAAAAAATATCATATAAAATAAAACAAAGGTGATAAAAATTTCCAGCTTTTATATTTAAAAGTTCAAGCTCTAACTTGTTATAACATGTTCAAGTTTATCAACTTTTGAAATATTCCCAATAACAATATAATTGCACAATTAATTATGTATAACTTTTTAAGTCACGTAAAAAGATATAAAGTACAAGTTATTAATACTAAAATAAGCTAACCTCCCACCAACACAAATATCGGAAGTTGTCTCGTTTGAATAAGTCCCCTTCCATCTCCCTCCAATACCTCCGCTCATGCCACTATCTTCACTTTATCCTTGTTATAAATATGACATCTTTTTTTCTCTGTCTCTTTCATATATCATTTCTTTCCCCTCTAAGCAAAAACCAATTATCTAGCTAGCACAATGACTTCACCTGCTTTGAAAGATGAACTAGATATTGTGATACCAACAATTAGAAACTTGGATTTCTTGGAAATGTGGAGGCCTTTCTTTCAACCATACCATCTCATTATTGTTCAAGATGGTGATCCTTCAAAGACAATTAAGGTCCCTGATGGCTTTGATTATGAACTTTACAATCGCAATGATATTAACAAGATCTTGGGTCCTAGAGCTTCTTGCATTTCATTTAAGGACTCGGCTTGTCGTTGCTTTGGTTACATGGTTTCTAAGAAAAAGTATATTTACACCATTGATGATGATTGCTTTGTAAGCTCTTTTTCCATCTCTCTCATTTGTTTGCTCTATCAGCTACATTATCAATATTAGATCACCTAAAAGATTATTATAGATAACCTAGACAAAAGATTATGATATTATATGAGTGTGTATAGAAATTAGATCAAAGTTTTATATGTTTGAAAATGTACATAAAATTTTGTGCATGTGTTGTGTCCACCTATATATCGTAACTCGAGTGGTTAATTAGGACAATAATTGAAGATGTTGCTAAGTCTTTACTTCATGTCACAAATTGATGATTCTTTTAAAGCAATACCAATCAATTATATAATGCATAACTTTCACTAAAAATAGTATTCTCTCTATTATTTTATGTATCACCTTTTCTTTTTTGGTTCGTCCCAAAAAAAATATCACTTTACTCTAATTGAAAATAAATTAACTTTAAAAATTTTCTTTTGGCCTTAATAAAATGATTCTCAGTTATACAAATATCTAAGAATGATTTTATACTACAAGTTTCAAGTTATGTGATCCATCACTTATCGAGTTATGTGAAAGTTCAAATAAACGTATTACTTTTCCTTCATCTCCACATCACTTATATGGAGTTATGAGAAAGTTTAAATTTAGGGAAAATGCTCAGATATGCCATCGAACTTTGATAAAAAACTTACTTATGTCATTATTTTTTAACTCTGATTTTGCAAAATCATTCAAATAATTTTTTACACTTTTAAATTAGAGTTTTAGATCAAATATACGCTTATTTCTATCTGATGATTAGATTTATTAATGCAAGTTTTTATGTTGTGGAAAATTGGAAATATTTTTCATGATTAGGTTGCAAAGGACCCAAGTGGGAAAGACATCAACGCATTGGAGCAACACATAAAGAACCTTTTGTGCCCATCTACTCCCAATTTCTTCAACACTCTTTACGATCCATTTAGGGAAGGCGCTGATTTTGTGCGTGGATACCCTTTCAGTCTCCGAGAGGGTGTCCCAACCGCGGTCTCGCATGGCCTCTGGCTCAACATTCCTGATTATGATGCACCTACACAGCTCGTCAAGCCTCTCGAGAGGAACACCAGGTCTACTTTGTTACATATTGAACTTATAATATCCAGGGCGGACCTACAGGGTGGTCAGATGAATACCTTTTGTTGGAAAACTTTTTCGAATATATAGGTTAAATATAAATATTTTGATATATATCAATTGTTGAACATCTTTGATACAAAAATCATTACCCATGTTCTAAAAGTATGAACACCGTTGACGAAAATATTGGCTCCACCACTGATAATATCGTACCATGTTAGCAATTTTCTTTATCCATGCTTATCATAGAGCTAGATTTGCAATGTGGCTTGATAGAACATAGCTTCTAATTTATACTTCAAATACTTATAGGTATGTTGATATGGTGTTGACAATCCCAAAGGGTACCCTATTCCCAATGTGTGGTATGAATCTGGCATTTGACCGTGAGCTTATCGGTCCAGCAATGTACTTTGGACTCATGGGAGATGGACAGCCCATTGGACGTTACGATGATATGTGGGCTGGTTGGTGCTGTAAGGTCTGTCATTTTTACTTTTGAGATCTTAAACAAAGGTTAAATAAAGATCACCAATTTAATAGATGAACATAAAATTTTCAGGTAATTTGTGACCACTTGGGATTGGGAATCAAGACTGGATTACCCTACATCTATCACAGCAAGGCTAGCAATCCATTTGTGAACTTGAAGAAAGAGTACCTTGGGATTTTCTGGCAAGAAGAAATTATTCCTTTCTTCCAGTCACATACTTTCTCCAAAGACTGTACAACTGTGCAAAAATGCTACGTGGAACTGTCGAAGCAGGTCAAAGAAAAGCTCGGTAAAGTTGACCCTTATTTTATGAAGCTTGCAGATGCGATGGTCACATGGATTGAAGCTTGGGATATGCTCAACCCCGCTAATAAAAGTTCTGCTAATGGCTCTTCAAAATGAGATTAGCAATATCATTAATTTATGATTAAACGCAATTAGTAGCTAGATCACGTGTTATAATCAAATAATAGACATCAACTACGGTTTGAATTGTCTCTCTTGAGCGTAATGGTATAAGCCTGCTTGGCTGTGTACTTTTTAGTATTACAAGATTTCTTTGGAGTTTAATTACCTTGTTTGTTTTGTCATATGTATCCTTTGTCATGTTTTATAATTGTGGTTGTCCAGGTCTAGGTTTAGAGATATTTCGACTTGGTATGTAATCCTGTTTTATCATGTTATTGTAAAATGCAATGAGCCATAATGTAAGTGTTTCTACTCTTGTTTTGCACTTATATGTATGCTGATGGTGCATTACCCTTGCGTCTTTGAGGTTAATATTATATTATGCTTTATAATATATGATGACAATTATAATAAAAAAAAAACAAACTTTGTGATACTTATATAAAGTTGAGGGACTTTTTCATTAAAAAAGAAATAGTAACTTTTCGTAATACTTAATTAAAGTTAGGTAGTATTCAAACAAGAACGGTTAACCCAGTGGATAAATAATAGGAAAAATTATACGAAATGAATCTAATTATGAATTATTTATCAAAGATGAACTCAGTACAAATTATTTATTCCACTTTCTTTTTTCTTATTTCGCACGTAACATCAGCATCACTCTCTTCGATAATCTATCGGTATATGATGTCATAGTAATAACAATATCATATATGACTAAGCATAATCCTCTATGATACTTTGTTAGATTGTAATAGTTTTGATGCTTGACAAACTCTGAGATGGGACCTAATCGATGAGATGATTGTGATATGCAAATCTCTTTGACAGTGACATTATCCTACAAATAACTAATTCTAGGTGTGCTAGAGTACTAGTAGAGTGACAGGTTCAGTGGCCAATAATATCGGGCCAGATGGTGAATATTTGGTAGTGGAAGGGTTTGATATATATTGAAAATGAACAAGTGAAAAAATTATCCACTCCAGTATATTCACAACCAAAAAGTCATCTTCTTCATCTAAAAATACTTTGAAGAAAGCATCAATGGTGTTTGTTCTTGAAGCATTATTCATTGTTTTCTTTAGATGTTGTTTCCCTGCTCTATTAATGTGAACCAGATCCTATTCTAAAAAGGACTCTAGTATTATTTGTTTTCAAGGTTTGTTTTGGTGAGGCTGTGCTCGTGTTCTTAGCTTTGGGGTAACTAAGACTTGGTGGATTTCATTTGTAAAAGAAAAAGGGGCTTGTTGATCAGTATAAGATTGTAAGGGGTTACAATCATTTTGCTCTTTTCAGATTAGTGAAGCTTTGAGTTGAAATCATGTAGATCAGGTAATGATTTTACCTCTCTTGAGCAAGGAGGGTTTAAGAGAGAGTTGCTCTTTCTGTTTTTCTCTTTCAATGCGGCTACCGATGAAGAAACCTTTCACCAAACAACATTCTACTTTCCACTCTATATGAGGGAGTTTCGCTCGCTCACACGAGTAGCAGTTTAACATGTCTATTTGAATAACTTGAGGGTATATTTAATTTTATTATGATTCTTTCATTTAAATTTATTTATTTTATTTTTGGTGTTTTATACATTTAAAAACTGCATAAAAAATACTGATAATCATGAGAATTAACAAATTAAAATAGTTTTAAAAACATATTGTGTAAAAGCATAAAAAACACTATAAATCATGATAGTTGACAACTTAAAATATTTTTAAAATAAATTTAAAAAATTCAATCAGTTATTGAAATTAATCTATCAACGTCGCATAAAATGGGAACAAAAGAAGTAACATGTATTATTTAATTAGAAAACTAAGTAAAAAGTAATATATCTACATATGAAAATTAAATTTTTAAAAAAAACTATAAATCACAAAAATTAATAACTTAAAATATTTAAAAGATATATAAAAAGTTCAATTAATACTTGAATCAATGTCGCATAAATACGAAATAGATAGATAACATATATTATTTAAAAATAACATAAACATGAAACGGATCACAGTAATTAAAAAATTAAAATAAATACAAAAAAAAATTGACTTTCGAAATTTTAGCAGTACCACATAATGAATGTTGATAATATTTGTGTATATTTTGTAACTGCTTTTGGTAAAAAAATCAACAATAGAAAAAAAATCAACAATCAATGACGAAATTCTATCTATATCACATAAATTAAGCTATAAAAATAACAAATATTGGGTCTATGCCGGCATGGGCGCTGAACTATATAGCTGTAAACAGCAGAAATAACTGTATTGGCAAAATCCACCAAACTGGGGCTGCAACAGCAAAGTGAAAACCACATAACAATATGGAAACTCAAGCATTAATGAGGGATATGTTTACAGAGACTTATTTGGTATTTACTGTACACAATGACATGTAGTATATATGTATTTTGGCAGAATGGTATTCACAGAGACTTCACATTTAATCTTATAATCCCTTAGTACTGCTGGTTTCACCCCCCTGGGACTTAACTTGTTGAGCAAAGATTAAGTTGTCTCATCAAATGCCATCACCTACAAATCAAAAAGGAGGCAGCCAACTTGAAATTTTAGAAAAGTAAAGCAAAAATGAAGTCCAAGAAAGACTAAAGACACATTATTTCCACCAAAATCATCAATTGCATCACTAATATAATAACTGCATGACACACTAAGTGTATCCGAATCGATATAATCTCCTGAATTCCTAGTTGACTTCCTTTTCTTCTTTGTTTCTCATTCCCGGTGTTCCTGCTACTCTTTTTCTATCTACTCTTGTTTTAATCCAAATTCGTCAAAATTTGCTAGTTAACAGAGGGACATGTTATGTAAATTTGTCTCACACAGAGTAAAGAACTGAAAAAACTTAAAAAGATCTATGGTTCTTGAGCGCCAAATTGCAGTACAGTCTATTTGAAACTGAAATTGATAGCTTTAACTTCTACTGATAAGGCTATAATACGAATTATTGAGTTCTAACATGCATAAGAAAATCTCAGCAAAAAGGAACCTTCTGCTATTCATGAGCCAAGGAAAAGCAATAGCTGAGAAAGGGCAGCAAAGCCCCTGGATTGAAAAAAATAAAGGAAGCAGTAGGGAGGAGAAGCAGCCGGAGTGTACTCATCATTCACATAGGTGGTGTTATAGCAACATTAGTATCAATTGAAGTGTTCCGTCTTATAGAAGACCAGCTGATTGTTTTATCTTTTTTGGATTAACAGAAGCACGAGAGTCCCAAGGCATATCTTTTTGCATGCTGTCAAACCTTGGCGGACATCATAAAACATATTCTGGCCCCTTTACATGGTCCTCTCAAATTTAAATAACAAGATCTCCTTTTATCTTTTCTCTATATTAGAGGTGTCAAATACCACTCACCCATCGGGCTAAACCCTGATATAAGCTAAGAGATGGCAATTAGCTAGATTTACCAAACCTTTTCATGAATCTCATCATAGCCTTTTCGAAAAATCTATTAAAATCAACAAAGTTCAAAACTTCCAATCACTTTCACACTACATCCGGTCACAAAATTTCCCTGGGAACATTTCCATATGCATTGTCAACAACCATGCTTTAGAGATTTGTGGATAAGCATGAAGCAGGCCCAGAAATGTACCTTTAAAAAGGTGGACTGGTTGGCTAAAGCCATTTAGACTGCCTTGACGGCCCTAACAAGCAGACGCTCAAGTGTTTGCACCAAATTCAGTCAGGAAAACAACCAGAATAGTTGTCATTCTTCATCGTTCACAAGTAGTTTGATTGAATACCTGAATCCATTTAGTCAACTTCACCAGTAATATCGAGGCAGTATCAAACCTTGATGGAAGTGCATCAAAAACATGTGAGCTTCTCATCTTCTCAACTACTTTATCACACCTTTAGACCTCAACACCTTCATTTCGGAGAAAGTATACTCCCCGTCCCAATTTGTGTGAGGTTGTTTGACTAGGCACAAAATTTAAGAAAGAAAGAAAGAAAGACTTTCTTTTGAGAAGAAAAAAAAAAGACTTCTGGAAATTTTTGGTCTGAAAGAAGTTGTAGATTTTAGTATGGCTATAAATCATCTCATTAGGGGTAAAATGAAGGTTCAAAATTTAATTTATTTCTATATAAGTGTGACATTCTTTTTGGAAACACTAAAAAGAAAAGTGTGACACAAATTGGGACACAGAGTACTTTTTAGAGTTATAAAATGAGAATTGGAGGCCAACAACAAGGATGGATGAGGTGACATCAATCACAGAGGATGACAAATTGTGGCTGGAAAGACCCTTGAGGAGTCTGGAGTACTTGCCTCAATAACAGAAAGTGCTCCAAATAAAGCTCCGGACCCTGAAGGATACACCATGACATTCTACCAAAAAGCATATGTGGTGATCAAACATGATATTATGGTTGCTCTTCAGCACTTCCATTAATCAAGAGTGTGTTGTTTTCTGTTCAAGTGTTTCGGCCGTAGGTATTTATTCTGCCTAAGAAAGTCATCAGACGCATTGAAGGGCTATGTAGAAGCTTTCTATCGTCGAGGAGGTGCAGATACATCAAAGAAAGCATTGACTGCTTGGGATCAACTATGTAGACCACAGACTACAGGAGGCTTAAACATCTTGAGCATTCAGGAATGGAACATGGCAGCCATCTGTAAGATCTTGTGGAATTTTAGCGAGGAGGAGGATAGGCTATGGCAGTGGGTGCACATGTACTATGGGAAAGATGGCACAGTATGGAATATCCAAGCAACTCAAGCCTCATGGATGGTGAAAAAGACCCTACAAGCACATAAATACCTTGAGGGTGCAGGCTGGCCTGAAGCTACAGTAACGCAAATGGAGAAGTTCTCAATTAAACAAGTGTGTCAATTGCTGAGAGGGGAATATCAAAAAGTAACTTGGAGAAAACTGCAGTGCGATAACATTGCTTGCCCAAAATGGATTTTTATCCTATACTTAACATTACATGTAAGACTCCTAACAAAGGAAAGATTACTTTCATGGGCCAATGTGGGTAACATCATGTGTGTTTTGTGTGATGATGGGATTGAGAACATTGAGCACTTGTTCTTCAGTTGTCCATACTCAGGTCAGGTATGGAAGAAGGTCTTAAGGTGGCAAACTATCCAGAAACAGGCTTCAGGGTGAACTGAGGAACAAAGACGGGCACAAGTTAATTACAAAGGAAAATTACCAGAAGCTGAAATATTTAGGATCAGTAGCTAGTGTACACTACATCTGGCAGGAGAGGAACCATAGGATATTTCAGAAGAAGAATAGAAGTTGTGATGTTCTAATCAAGAAGATTATCCAAAAGGTCCATACCAAAGGGAGAATGAAGGTGAGGTTGGCTGTGAAGTTGTAGAAGTTAGATTAGTATCCTATCTAATTACCACGAGATACTTCTTGTATAGGCAAGACTAAATAGTGGGATGGGGTAGAGAACACTAGTGTTTTTGATGATTACAGTTCTGGGAGTTTGTTCAGACTGTTTTTCCTCTCAGTTTGTAATGCTCATAATGGTAATAAAATCAGTTTAATTACCAAAACAATCAATCAAGAAACATGGTCAGATCATGCAATGCATCATTCATAACTCTAATTCCCAAGAGGAAAGGGTTGTGGAGTTGAGATTAGAAGCCAATGGTGTATATAAGATTGCCTTAAAAAAATTTAGAGTGAAACAGAAACTGGTTTCAGGTCATTAGAGCATTTATCAAATCAAGGTAGATTACTGATGCAGCCTTGTTAGCTAATGAGGACTTGATTGGAAGTTGGAATCTGAACAGTCTGGCCTCTTATTCAGGACATTGGAGCTTTGATCAGCTGAACTGGATATATCTTTTCATTATTCTGAGGAAAAAGGGATTTTGAGAAGGATGGCTTAGGTGGATCAAATTCAGTGTTCCACTGTTAAATACTCTGTCCTAAGAAATGGTGGACATGTAGGCTTTCTCTCTCTTCAAGTACATCACAGCAAGGAGATTCCCTCTCCTTATTCCTACCTATTTTAGCTATGGAGGGACTCAGTAAAATGATTAAGAAAGCCAATCAACTACATTGGTTGGAAGCTTTAAAGTTAGAAATGATGCTGGGAATTCTGTCACAGTTTCTCATCTGCAATATGCAGATGAGACTCTCATATTGTGTAAAGCTGAAAGATTACAAGTAATGTACTTGAGTCTCATACTTGTAATCTTTGAAGCCTCATCAAAACTAATTATGAACATGTTAAAAAGCACCATACACCCAGTTAATGTAGTCCCTGAACTGGAGGGTCTATCTCAAATACTGTGCTGCAATCTGAGCTCCTTCCCAGTAACATATCTGGGCCTTCCACCAGGTGCCAAACGCAAGTCACCGGAAATCTGGAATAGGAGTATAGTGAAGTTTGAGAAAGGATGAGACATCTTGAAAAATAGAGTAATCTCTTATGGGGGGCAAATTAACACTCATTAATAGCATGCTGGGCAGCATTCCAACATACTTCATGTTCCTTTTTCCAATACCAATCAAAGTACAGAAGAAGTTAGATCAGCTAAGATGTGAATTTCTTGGAGAGGGAAATAGATAGAATCAGTGTTGTCAAAGGCATGCTGAAACCCAGAAGTGAGGCTCAAAAAATGTTGAGAGCGTCGCCTCACTTAATGTGCACTTTAGTGTCGTCATCAAGGCACTAAGACATACTTTACCTTGCCAATGAGCATTTTCTGAAGAGGCTACACTAAACAATTGATATTTCACTTTATTGTTTAAAAAATTCAATTTTGTCGTCTATATATAGGGACAAGGTTTTTATCTTATGCGCACCAAAAGGATAGCGATTGCAAGTTTCCCTTGTCATAAAAAAAGTGTATATATATATATATGTCATTTGTCCTTATAATTATTAGTCTTAGACTAAACATATATATTTGTATTTTTCTCCATTTGCGCCTTTTCTGATTCAAGTTCATGCTTTATTTGTGCTTAAAGCCCCAACACATCTTACAGCTTTTTTGTGTTTTTTTGCTTTTGATAACACTAGCCTGAATCACAAATTTCATCTGATCAAATGCCAAGAGTCATCCCACAAAAGGAGCATGGAGATCTGGATACAACAGATCTGGCAGTACATAACAAAAGTATGCTAATGAAATGGCATTGAAAGTACATGAAAAATGCATGGTTGTGGAAAGCAGTGATCAAAGCAAAATATGGAGTGTTGAACAATTGGTACACAAAGCAGAGCAGATTACCCTATGGCACAAGTCCTTGGAAACATATTTCAAAATTGTGGGATGAGTTTCAACTTAACTCGAAACTCGAAGTAAGGAATGGAGCACAATAAAATTTTGGATGGACAAGTTGTTGCGATCATTGACTATGGAAAGTGAATTTTCGCTTCCCTATCAACTGGCATCTAATCCGGATTCCTCTATACAGCATACATGGCAATATTGGCAGAATAACCCAAGAGACTTTGAGTCCTGGAGAATTTCCAAGAATGGGAATTGAATGCATTAATGGAACTGTATGCCAAACTGGAGGGACTACAATCAATACTCAGAGACAGGATGAGTAGGTATGGGGAAATTCTAACAATCAGGCATTTTGTGCAAAGGAAGCATATGCACATTTATGCTCCAAATTCCAATATGGAATATATAGAAAATTCGCATTGGAATTGATTTGGAGAATCAAACTACCTACTAAGATGTCTGTTTTTGCTGGATACCTTTTATGAAGCACGCTTCACCCATGACAATCTTGATAGGAGTTTCAAACAGTGAATAGGTTTTACATGTCCCAGCTGGAGTCGAAAAGTGTTAAGCAACTAGGTCTGCATTGAAGGGTAGCAGCTGATATATGAAGTATGTTTTTCTCTATTTTTTGAAGCATATGACTGCTGGTGTTCATGGAGAGTAGGAAAAACTATTAAAAAAGTTTTTGTAAATGTGCCTGCTTCTGTTTTTGGGTGCATCTGGAACGAAAAAAATCCTAGATATTTTGATAGGATCTCAACTCCTTGTCTTAATATAATTAAAGCCAAATGCCTACTGAATTTATTTAGTTGGCTCAATTAGGCCCTGTATATACTTTGAAATTATTTGGATTCCCAGCCATAGATTAGTTTTTGTAGATGAGCAGACACCATCAAGCTGTAATGTAACTTTTGTTCTGCATCTTCTTGATGCTTGCAATAACATCACACCCACTGAAATTCCACAAGTGAGTCCTAAGAAGCCTAGGATGCATGTAAACCTTACCCCTGCTTTTGTGGGATAGAAAAGTTGTTTCTAATAAACCCCTACTTCAAAACAAAAGTAATATAAAGAAAAAAAAACCAGCAGCATAACAAGATAAACAGAACAAGTGAAACACCAGGTAATAGCAAAAATAAGGAGAATAAAATAATACTAATACTACAATGCTCGACTAACTTTTATCCCTCTATCCTTATCCTCGACCTCCAAATTTTTCTAAGATTATGTCCTCAATAAGTTGAAGATGTACAATGCTATGTCTAATCACCTCCCCTAGTTCTTCTTTGACCTGCCTCTATCACTCCTAAAACCTACTATAGTCAACATCCCACCACACCTCCTCACTGATGCATCTGTGCTCCTTTTCACATGTCCGGACTATCTCAGTATCGTTTTTCTCATCTTATCGGTCACGACGGCCACTCCCACCTTGTCTCTATAACCTCGTTCCTAATCTTATCTTTCCTATTATGCCCACATATCCATCTAAGCATCCTTATCTCCGCTATCTTCATCTTTCATCCCTAATATAACCCCATCATGACTAGAAAGCATTCTAAGTCACCCCTATTATTCTTCCCGGAGTTTGGCTCTATCATACATATCCCTAATGGCCCTATTATAAGCCATAGATACACCTCTAGACTCCAAGCATCTCCATATAACCTCCCTGAGAACTTTATCACATGCATATTTGAGGTCAATGAACACCATATTTAAGTCTCTCTTATCCCTATATTGTTCCAACAATCTTTTTACAAGATGAATGACTTCTATAGTTGATAGCCCAGGCATGAATCTAAATTGGTTCTTGGAGATAGACAAACCCCTTATCATCCTCATCTCAACCACCCCCTCCTAAATTTTCACTGTGACATAGTAGCTTAATAACCCTATAGTTGTTGCAATTTTGACTATCACCCCTTTTTTTTGTACAAACAATGGAATCATTGTACTCCATATGCACTCCTTTGGCATTCTAGCCATCTTAAAAATGACATCAAAAAGCCCAGTTAGCCACTCCAAACCTACTTCGCCTACGTTCTTCCAAAATTCCAACGAAATCTCATCTGGCCTTGTTGTCTCCCCCTCCTCATCCTCTGAATTGCCCCTCCGCAGACTTAATGCACCTACAATACCCAAAATCCCTACGGATCTCATATAAGCTCCAACTCCCCAAGCAAAATATCCATGTCTCCCTCCTCATTCAAGAGCTTATTGAAGTATGCCTGCCATCTCTATTTAATGAATGCCTCTTCTACCAATATTTCTCCATACATGTCACTGAGGCACTTTACTTGATATAAATCATGGGCCTTCATCTCTCTCGCAACTCTTCTACCAATATTTCTCCATACATGTCACTGAGGCACTTTACTTGATATAAATCATGGGCCTTCATCTCTCTCGCAACTCTTCTACCAATATTTCTCCATACATGTCACTGAGGCACTTTACTTGATATAAATCATGGGCCTTCATCTCTCTCGCAAGCCTATACAACTTTTAGTCCTTGATGCTCTTCTAAGTATCTTCTAGATGCTTACCAGTGACAATTCCCTTACTAAGAAGAAATAGATCTTTTGTTTTCTCCAGGAAACAGCCTCTCTACTGCTATGAGGTAGTGGTAAGGTCTGGGTACATTCTACCCTCCCCAGACTCCACTTGTGGGATTTCACTGGGTATGT
>DF360333.1:4701-29316 GCA_000787875.1 Solanum virginianum | reverse complement strand
GACTAAAATAAAGATAAAGGGAAATATGGTCAAAAATACCCTAGAATTATTTGAAAAATGAACAAAAATACCCCTCCATTACGTTTTGGCTAAAAAATACCCGTCAATTAAATTTTTGGCTCAAAAATACCCCTCTTTCTAACGAAAATTTTAAAAAGAGTTAAAAATACCCCCGAACCATCAGAACTGGAGCAAAAATTACCCCTTGGTTAGATTTTGGTTCAAAAATACCCCTTCCTTCAAATTTTACAAAAAAAATACATAATGTAATGACACCATGCATGTTATGTGAACAAAAAGTATCACGTGATTAGTCCACGCAAAGCCCCACTTAGGAACCCAAGAGGTTTTCTCCTCGGATATTAGGTACGAGACTGACTAGCCTTTTCATGTCAAAAGAAATTGTTATTTCACCTGCAAACATTTCAAAAAGTCCATCTTTGAAAATGATAACATTTATTCATCCTCGTTATAATTGTTGCCTCCTCCTTAATCAGTTTCTTGAGTTCAATAAGATTCAATTCTTCAAATTTTTTGAAGCTATGAAGCTTGTATAAAAAGTTTTTAACCAAAATGTAACGTAGGAGTATTTTTGCTCTATTTCAAATAGTTTAGAGGTATTTTTAACCCTTTCCAAAATATAAATAACTACATAGTCTGAACCGCGCTCAAGTGGAATCTTGTTTTATATTTTTGTTAGGGGAAGTGCCTGCATTTTTCGGAGCAAGTTGATTTATTCGAGCGAACGGTAAAGCGACAGTTGGTTCGACAATTTGATGACCCTGAGGAATTTTCGAGTTATTTGTCGAGGTCTGTGTTTCTGGTGTCTACAGGCAGCAATGACTATGTAAACAACTATTTACAGCCAAATTTTTATGGGACCAGCAAACACTATACCCCTGAATCATTTGCTAAACTTCTCATTGATACTCTTTCTCAACAACTTCAGGCAAGTAGTTCTTATTCTTTCTTATAATTCATAAAGTTTTTTTCAGGTCATACATTTATTATGTTTCTGCATAAAGAATGCGCTATTAAATTATATAATTAGATTATTTGAAAAGTAATTGCAGAGAGTTTTATTTATAGCTAATTTTATTGCTCAGAAGTGGAGGTTTACTCTGTGCACTTCATAGTTGCTGCGAGTTCTACTTTTCTCAAGTTTTCAAGAAGTTAAAAGTGTTTATCAAGAGAATTTTTTTTAATGACAAGTGCTTTTAGAAAGTTTGGATAATTAAGTTGCTTTTTTTTAATCTTTTCAAAAAAAGATTCATTCTCTTCGTAAAAATAGGAGGTAGAATCAATAAAGATTTCTTTCTTGGATTCATCTCTAGTCTCAATTTCTGCTAATTTCATTTTTTTGATCTCGTTTAACATATAATAGTAAAGCAAAAAAATCATAGAATATAAGGCCTCGCCCAAGGAGTGGCAGTACAATTGGTTGGGAAATATCAAAACCAATTGATTAATTTTGTGCGAAAAGTACTTTTAAAATTGATTAATTTGACACAGACTAATACCAAATAGACGTACATCCTTTATTTTAAAATGAAAACTAAACCTAATGACCTTAAAAATAGACGATGTTGAATTTTTAACTGGCTTCATGGGAAAACCTTCAAGTCAAAAGTTAAAAGTTGATAAACTCGAAGTTTCACCCATGTGGCAAGTGAGTTCAAAAATTTCACCTCTATCCACTACAAGAAAATAGGACTTTAACGAGTGAAAACTCGATCGCTATCATATGATTTTTTTGTGGGTTGTGTAGAGGTTATATGGTCTCGGAGCAAGAAAGGTGATCATGTTCGAGATCGGACCCATTGGTTGCATTCCATCACTCACAAAGCGGCTTAGCCACGATGGACGTTGCGCCGAAGAATATAACCGTCTTGCTGTAATCTTCAACAGCCAGCTCAGTGACATGCTCAAAAATCTCACTTCCACCCTTCATGGCTCTGCCTTTATTCTTGGCCATGCTCACTGGCTCGGCTACGACGCCATCATCAACCCTTCGACTTACGGTTATAAAACCTTTTTCTTTTTTTCGATTCATTATTATCCGTGAATGTATTTGAAAATTTAAATATTTTTGTGCTTGCAGGTTTAATGGATCCAACAAGTCCATGTTGCATCACTTGGGGAAATGGAACATCAAGTTGCATACCTGAACTTTCACCGTGCCGCTACGCAAATAAACACTACTTCTGGGATGGCTATCATCTTACAGAAACAGTATATAAGGTTATTGCCTCTAAATGTTTCAATGAAACATCTGTTTGTATTCCTAAAAATATTAAGCAACTTGTGGATGATTGATAGGAGAGAGCTTTTGTTGGGTCAATAAATTTCAGATAGTGAATAGTTAAATTTTTTTAAAAAAAGAGGATCAATAGATGGCAATTTATAGTAATTTTGATTTGTTAACATGAAAATTCAATCAGAATAATTAATTTGTTTTGGCGAGTTAATTATGTGAGAATGAAAAGTTATTTATGATGAATATAAATTTACTTACAAAATATATGACTTTTCTAATAATTTGACGCAATATAATGAGATATAGTAAAACAAACAAATCAATTAAATACCTAAATTTAATAATATGCAATATTTGACCTTATATTTTAATTTACTTTTTAACAGAAGGGTTATACATTGAAAACCAAACAAATACATGACTTATGAGTATCAATTTAGTATCAAGTGATGTTAAATTATTAATATTTATGAAGGGATAAAATAGTAAATTGTTATAATCTTACTAATGGGTTATCGGTTTACCCAAAAAAACCCAATACTAAAAATCAAAACCAAACCGATAACCCAATAATTTTTTTTTATAAAACTATTCAAAACTCGTTAACTCAATAACAATAAACTAATGATATATTTTTTTGCTCGGCTTATCGGTCAGTTTGATTTTTGCACACCTCTACTATAAATAGTGATGATTTTGTAGACATTAAAATTTTATGGGACTCTCTACTAGACGTGTTCGATTCTAGTTTGATTTCTTGAAGACTACTCTACCTTAACCGTAGCTTATACCTATATAAAAGACATTATATTCTCTTAAAGATACATCTTGAATATCCCACAAATACTTAATTAAGTATTCATAAAGAGATCAAAATCTAAAATATTCCACAAATGCATGAAATACTCACAAAGATCAATGGAGATCAAATAAATCTCAAAAACGGTCCATATTATCCTAATTCAAGAAATGTGCCACTAATAACTCTCAAATCTAAGAAAGATCTAAGGAAAGAAGAATCAGGAGCGTAACAAATCTATACCTACATTGTTTATCCATAAAATTATCTTTCTTCGTATTTTATGTCTGATTGCATGCAATTTATTTTCTATCACTTTAAAATTTATTACAAAAAAAATTGGCACGCCTTGTAAGACAAAAGATATTCTTCATCTCTTCTCTCACAAATCAGATCCACAGATTGAAGCCACAAAGTTGCAAAGGTGAAAGAATGAGTACTTCAAATATAGTCTTTTAGTTTCATCAAGTCTACACTTGACAAGCCTTGAAGTAGGGGACATTTATAAACACTGAAATTTTATGGGATTCTACCAGACGTGATCGATTCTAGTTTGGTTTCTTGGAGGTCGCTCTATCGTTTACTCTAGCTTATGCCTATACAAAAAGGATACTATATTCTCCGAAAGAGGTATTTCAAATATCCCAAAAAAGATTGAAATCTTGAATCACAAATTCATGGAATATTCACAAAGATTAATAGAGATCAAATACATTCTGTGGAGGTACATATCATCCTAATTCGAGAAATACGACACTAATGGCCCTCGAATCTAGGAGAGATGTTAAGAGAGAAGGATCAAAAGAGGAACAGAAATACTCACATTGTTTAGCAATAAATTATATTTCTTCATATTTTATTTGTGATTGTAATTTATTTTCTATCGCTTAAAATTTGTTGCAAACAAGTCTTTCTTTGTTTAGGGAGAAGAAAATATCAAGTACACAAAAATCATTTAAAAAGAGAGTTCTTATTAGTTGAAGGAAAATATTCTTTTTTTGTTGAGTTTTGGACTCAAACTTTTATTTAGAATTTGTTAGGTTGTACTTTGTAATTAGACTATTGTATTCAAAAGAATACAAATCAAGAAGACTATTATTGGACTAGTGAAAATTTTTATTGTAATGGACTTAAATTTTCTTAAAGAGAATAAGATATTTATGCTTCAATATTTTCTTGAATTTTAATTTTTCAATTATAAGTTATAATATATAATACCAATCGTCATCGACGAATATATCTCATATCACATCATCAAAAAGTAACAAAATAATACATCGAGACTTGAATTGAAGTGGTTAAGATGAATAAAATTTATTTGAGGTATCTAAATAAAAGTTGATGTCAAAACCACCACCCAAATTTACTAGGAGCTGCCACGTGTCGACAAAACCACCACCCAAATTTAAAAAAGGAAATTTTCGTTTTCTCCAAATTAAAAAAAAAATCTGAATTTTGTCCGTACAGCTCCCATACGTCTCAACCCCTCATGATGATCACTTGCCGGAAACTTTACAACCTCCGTTGGCCATAATTTTGTGTATTTGCAGCCTTCTCATTTTCGTATATGTTTTGATGATTGAGAAGAAAATTATACAGAGGAAGACGCTAAAATAGTTTCGGCTATTCTGGGAATTGATTGAAGTTTTTCATAGATTAGGGGGTGAGCGATGGGAGCTGTAACGTCGTCTATGGCGGCAAAGATTGCATTTTTTCCGCCTAATCCGCCGTCGTATGGGGTGGTGGTGGACGAATCGACCGGAAAGCTTAAGATGACAGAGGTGGTACAAGGGGAAGACGTTGACATTTTGAAGCTAGAGACGAAAAAGGGTACGGAGATTATTGCTATGTATGTGAGGAATCCAGCCGCGAAGTTAACCGTGCTCTACTCTCACGGCAACGCTGCTGATTTGGGGCAGATGTATGATTTGTTTACAGAACTCAGTCTACATCTCCGGATCAATTTGATGGGGTATCCTTTTATCTGTATTACCATTATTACTTTCAATAAAGTACTGAAATTTGGAGCATATGATATTTTAGGTTGTGGGTTTTTGTGACGAGGAAACAACCTTTCTACCCTTATGAGCTAGTGGTAAGGTCTACATTCTAGACCCCACTTGTGGAATTTCACCGGATATGTTGTTGATATTTTAGGTTGTGTTAGTGAAGACTCTTGTGTTGGATTGGAATTTAGAACCCAATTTTTATGGTAGTAGGGTCAATTGGCCAATGGTGTTCTTTATTTTTCCTGTCTGGCATCCCGGTGCACTAAGCGCCTGCTATCTGCAAGGTCCGGAGTCTTACGCACAAACAAATTAAAAGAAAATTTGGAAATTCTATCTATAAGCCGTGTTCACGACAGTGGGTTACATAACCAATACGGAATCTGGATTAGCCTCTCTTACTGACAGTGGGTTATGTAATATGTGACTCTATTATGTATGTGCTTGTCAAGTTGGAATAGAATAAAGCTACCTTAAGCCTTATGAGGTCCATTTGGTGATTCAGGGATAAGCTTGTGCTTACTACAGGAAAACGTATGATATGTGTCAAGAATCATGACCCTAATGTGATATCTACTGTTTTTAATCATTTTGTATGTGATCTTTACATGTGAAGAGAAGGCTAGTTGATAACTGATGTTCTAACTTTTGTGATTGATAGTTGTTCCCTCTCTGTAAAGTTGACGTTTCTGTTAAACTTTGAACTGGTTTGGGAAATTTTCTTTCCAATCTGACATGGTGGTTATGGATTTATGTCGAAAAACTATGTTTCTTTTGTCAAGACATAAAGCTTTGTTGGGTCTTGGTTGTGTGGTTTATACAAAGTGACACAAACTTAACTTTTGACCTATGCCATCTCGCGAATTATTTGGAGCTCCTCAGAAATTATACGATCTTGAAAATATAATTGATATTCATTTTTCCCATCCCCATTTGATTTCTTCCTTCTGTCCTTCAAATGAAGTAGCAGACTAAATTTAATGAAATTTGGAGGAAGAGAAGCTGTGAGGTTTAGTATTGCTAACTCTTCTGTGAAGCAATAAAAGTTGTGACTTCAAATCCGATCCATAATGTCACAGTTGAAAAAACAATAAAAGGAAAGGCTGTATATATTTGAAGTTAAACTCACCTTAATATTTCTGAAGTTTCTCTCCTTCTGGCAGGTATGACTATTCAGGGTATGGACAGTCCACTGGCAAGGTATGTAATATTACTTTAGATGAGTAAACTAAGGCTGTTTGAGATGAAAGTATTTGACTCTGTACTCTAATTTTTCTATAGCCAAGTGAACAGAACACTTATGCCGACATAGAAGCTGCATATGAGTGTCTTGAGGAGACATACGGGGTGAAGGAAGAGGATATAATATTATATGGACAGTCTGTTGGTAGTGGACCAACAGTAGATATGGGATCCCGCTTATCAAGATTGAGGGCGTTGGTTCTTCACAGCCCGATACTCTCTGGAGTTCGCGTCTTGCATCCAGTTAAGCGGACATACTGGTTTGACATATTTAAGGTTAACCTTCTTTTTTTGGTAGTTATGTGGAGCTCTATAATGTTAGTTTTCTTTATTTTCTTCTTGTAATTATAGCTGTTTTTCTTTCTTTTCTCAATGCAGAACATTGACAAGATACCATTGGTCGAATGTCCCGTCCTCATTATTCATGTGAGAATCCATACTCTCATCATAAATATATCATATTACTTTAAATGTGTTCTGTTTTTCGTTTGGCATGGATTAGTAATTGTCGATAAATTTGCAAAATTGTTTCACTTGTTACTCTGAGAGTTTTGGTTATGGACTGATGAGTCACTTCTATTTCGCGGCTGATTGTTTTGTGGGAGACTAATTAGAGGCCGGATTTATCTCATGAGGGATGTAACGATTTAATTTACTCCCTTGTTCCTCTTCCTCCTCCAGTCTTCCCCTGTCAGCTCCTACTCTTAACCACTGTTTTCTGGGAATGTATTTTGCTTATCTTAGTTTCTTTTCCTTGCATGATCTCATTGACAAAAGTCTTCTGCTTATGGGGATTGATATTGAGACAAGGGCCTTTCGGAACCAACCTCTCTATCTCTATGAGGTAGTGGTAAGGTTTGCGTACATTTTACCTTCTCCTGACCCCACTTGTGGGATCCCACTGGGTATGTTGTTGTTTGTTGTAATCATGAAGTTATGCCCTTGTTTTTCAATTGATTGTTTCCCAGCTATAGAATAGTATAACAGCAGAAAAAAATTATTCTATATCATCTAGCTATCCTCAGGAAATGAGTCAAAACCGGAGGGAATGGTAGAGATAGAAGGCCTGTAGTTTGGATGAATTGACTCCTTAGAATCAAGAACTACATTGGTGGCGCTTGATTCTACTATTGCTAGCTGACATCCCCATGACTTTCTTGACATTTCTAGGGTACTGCAGATGATGTTGTGGATTGTTCCCATGGTAAGCAGCTATTTGATCTATGTAAGCAAAAATATGATCCGTTGTGGGTTGAAGGAGGTAACCATTGTGATTTAGAGCTCTTCCCCGAGTACATAAAACATCTGAAGAAGTTCATATCAGCTATTGAGAAATCGACAGTTTCTAACAATGGAAATGCACAAAGTATGGACCAAATAGATAAACCTTGAAAAGGCGAGATAGCACAGATTATAGATGCAAGTCATGCACATATCAGACAGAGAAATCCAGATCAAGTACAGAAAAAAAAGGGTGAAAGCATACCAGCAAACACAGATCGGAGAGGTAATCAAGAGCTAGCATGGACAGGAATGAAAAGTTTAGCAAGGATACGTATCCAGAATCACCAAAGAAAGCAAGAAACAAACAACATTTATCTGTCATATTATATTAGCGGGCTAAGAGTGTTTTGCATCTTTTGTTTCCTTGTACTCATTAGCATGATCTTTTATAAAATGTGATCACTGCTTTAACCAATGAAAGATGCTACTGGTGGCAATTGCTGCTTGATATTATGAGATCAGCCGTATCATGCAATTTCAACTGCTTCAAGTGTGTAGAGTTTTCCAAAAATTGATAGTACTTCAAACTTCAGAAATGACCGATTTTGGTTGTCTAAAATATCAAGCATTGCAGCAGACCAAAATTGGTCACTGCAGAGGACACTAAATTTAAAGCAAGAGTAAAAAAGACATTGCAGAAAAAGAGCTGATAAAAATATTCATATGAACTGAAAAAGGTAAACAAGAACACTTATGGCGTGTAAATATATGTATTTAAACTCATTCAAATATCCTCCTTCCGCTTGTTATATGTATGGCGTTGCTTGGTAAGATAAAAAAACCAAGTTGGATTCAATCCAGGAACAGCTTTTAGGGTATTGCAATAGAAACAAAAAGAAGATAAAAAGAACTGTTGATTCATGGTGGAGGAATTTGGTAAGCAGATTGCACTTTGGATTCCAGCAGTGAAACGTACTTATCAAGCATCGAAATTACAGCTTCAAGTTCTGTAACTTGCTGTTCAATTGTGTCAATCTGTTGAACATACTCATTAAAGCTGCCACTCTTAGACTTCAATTGCTCCACAAAGATCCTCAATCCTGAAGCCACATCTCCAAAGCCTTTATACTCTTCAGCAACTCTTGTATTCATTTTCTCCACAAGTCCAAGTACATTGTTGGTTTCCTGACATATAATGAGTAAAGCAACATAAGCTTGTTTAGGCAAAATAGTTTCTATTATCCCAAAGTCAGTAATGAAAACTGTGAAATAAATGCCCAAGTATTTTCTCCAAGCAACAGATAATTATACCATTAACTGATCATTTCTGAACTAAACATCCTGTCAGACTCTTCAAAAACCAATCTTCAACTTCATTGGAAAATATATCTAAGCTACCTACGAAGGGAAACTATTCAGTTATTGGGAGGGCAATGTTGCAGTATCATTACAATGAGAAACATGTAAAGAACGGTCAATTTCCTTTGAAAATTCTGTCCATGCTGCTAATGCAAGTGCAACACTAACTGCATTTTAGTAAGATACCAATGTAGAACAACATTCAAGAAAGGGAAAAAAAAACTAATTTCTAGAGAAGTTTATCAACTCTGGTAAATGAGAACCCCCTCTCTTCACATCCCTAATGAAAGAAAAAAAAAAAGGAATTAACGATACACAAAGCATCATTGCTGGAAAAAGATACCAAAACAAAAACTTTCTTATACCTGTAGTTCACCTCTAATCATCGTGGAAACATTCGTGAAAAGGTCATTGAGTGACTCAGCCAAGTGGTCCCGCTCCATCTTTTGCAATAACTCACTGTTTAGGAGACTGAGGGGTAAGAAAGCTTGGTTAGTATTGGAAGATATACTGTTAAAGTTGTTTTTTCTTTTCATGAAAACTATATCCAACCAAAAACAAAAAAGATGGAACTTGGTGTTGGAGTATTATAAGTAAACAGCAAAATACCTTTTCTATGGTCCATGAATAATGGAAGAATGAAAATTTTAAAATGAGATTGACTGAGAAACAATCATATCCGAAGGGGAAGGGGTAAACAAGAAAAAGATAAAATAACTAGGTCTGCTGACAACACTTTGAAGGTACATTTGACTGCCTTAAATTATTACTGGAGTGCTAACGATACAAGGCCAGAAAAAGAATATATCTAGGTGATCTCTTCCCATTTGTTCAAGCCTTGCTGAATAGAGTTCCCCCGGTATCACAGCTGGTAGGAGGTAGTAGTTACCTCATGTTCGACATGCGTACAAGCTGGCCTAGACACCGAATCACAAGAAAAAGGAATATCTAAATTGAAGAAAATTACTGGCAAAAGTCAAAATTTTGAGCACAGGTAGAGTAGATCGCAGAAAGTTCATCCTAAAGCATCAAAGATAGTATGCATAGAACAGTTGGTGCTACCATTGGTCAAATTTTGCTTCATGTCCTGAAGCCATCATGCTAAATACAAGCAAAATTATAACTGGGATATCAGATTCAGAAAGAGTTGTCAAGACTGGGAAATTGAAAGTCTATCCATGTGGCGTGAAGGGGTAGATAATTCGATATGGAAAACATTTATATGGAAGGCATGTTACAATACTCTATCCAAGCATGATATTTGACCCTTGCATGTGCTTTGGAATATTAGAACTCCACTAAAAGTAGCTTGCTTGGGTTGAATTGTTTTGCATGATGCTTGTCTAACAAAGGACAACTGGATAAAAGAAAAGAGTTGGAAAGTCTATAATCTCCAGCAACAGAATTGGAGCATGCCTTTGAATCTAAATGGTATCTAGTGGGTGATGCCTAAGACACTTATAAGACACCTACACAGCTGGAAAGTTAAGTTGCATAGATTCTTCACTTTCGATGCCGCACTACTGTCAGATTCTCCAAAAATACACTATTTTTGGAGAATCCAGCATGCACCCATTGACATTTTTGAAGAGTCCGAGCAACATAACTGGAAAGTAAGAAAAACGAAATAGTAAATACATATTAAGATCTTAGGCATACAATCCCAGCTTGTCATTTGAGGGGTAGTGTTGAGGATAGGAATTGAATATGTTTTGAAGGAGGAAGAAAAGATATCTTACGCCAGTTTGAAATTTAGTTATTATCATTATTAGCTTATTCTACGTAATTTAGAATATGTAAATGATAAAGCTGTTTTAATGGATATTATTAGTTCCTCACAAAGATGAGTAAGGGAGGAAACTTTTGTACCTTACATTACTTACCAAAAAGAAAAAGATAGTATGTCAACAATAAGAGTGATTGAAGACGGCAGGAGATGAAGCAACCCACGCAGACACATTTGAAACTTGAGGGGTTTGAGAGTGAAGGACGTAGCATGGATTAACTAAACTATTGGTGTAAATTTGGTACACAGAGAGGCTTTTGTTTCATGTCTCAAAGGGCAATGAAACATGAACCAACTTTCAGCAAGTATCCTGTGTTATGAAACAATGCAAGAACCTATGATATTAACACCTCTCCTTTCAATCTACCAAGAACTTAAACTACAGCACAAGATTGACACTCACTCGTTCCGGCTTGGTAATCTGCTATGTTAGGCATGGACACCATAGAGAGTAGAGTCAAACACAAATATTAGTTTATCCAACTAGATAGAGAGAATAATATCCAGACTCTTACCACTTTCCAAGTTGAACTTTTAGGCTTCAACTCTTTCCAAGTTGAACCAAAAAAGAAGAAAATAGGAAGTCTTTTTGTTTCTTGTGAAACCATGAGGTCCCAGATAGTATAGATGACAGGACACAAATAGTAGAGTTCCTACTTTTGTTATACCACTTGTATACAGAGGATTTTCCTATTTAGAATCAATACAATTATTACTTGAAATATATTATTTAAATCAGATTCTGCAACTATTTTCATTAATCTATGTACATGACTACAGGCCAACTGTCAGGTTTTCATGAATTACAGAAAGCAGACTATTTTAAGTGTATTTTACTAACTACAGAAGATAGTCAACAGTCCACAACAATTAAAACCCCTCAAGCAAGACGCTTCCCTTTTCCCTCCCTTTTTGTTGAAAAAGGGTGATTTAGCTTTAAACCAAGGATTAAGCAATTGTTCATCTGGTATAGTCTGCAACAACTTCACAACATCATCTCCATTAGTTTCTTCTGTTTCCTCATCTCCATCTATTGACATATTTCTTTTAAAATCTACTCTTACTTCACTTACATTTTCATTTCTTGATGAATTAGTATCATTCACATTCTTCTTAACGTTCTCTGTAAAAACATCTTCCATCATACCAAACACTCCCTCTGTTTTTGGTCTGGAAAATGACTTACCTTGACCCATTAGATAAGTCATTTTCCAACAATTTTAGGAAAAACAAGATGTCATAGAAAATATTTTTAGTTAATTTTACTGCAACCAAACAAGAGGAAATAGGAAACATTTTCCACAGAATATTTTTCCTGTACCAAACACACCCATAATATGAAATTCCGACCAAAAGAGATTCTAATCTTCACCAAATATCTCAAAATTACATACTATAGTATAACATATAATCAATCATTTGCAACCCCCAATTCAAATAAATAATTTCGAAAAATTAGGTCTTACAAATACTATTCAACAAATGGATTCAATTCGACGTAATTCTTCTCCGTTTGCTGAAAGACTTAACTGTCAACGAATCGAGAGAAACTATAGAAAGCTTAAAGTAGTATAAAAACCTTGTTGAGGACAGGAGAGAGACAAGTATGAAATGGAGAGCCGCCTTCTGCTGATGAAGAAGATAAGCCAGTCAGCACTGAATCAATAATCGCCGGTGAACAAAAGGGAGAAAATCCAATCGCCGGTGAACAAAGGGAGTAGAATCCAGTTTAACGGGAAATATATCATGTTATTATTTTTCAGATTATCAAATTAAATTTAGACATGCCTTCAACTTACTTCAAAATTTCTCCCAACTTTTAGGCCAATACAAATAAATACTTAAATTTATATAAAATTTAATAATTAGATCGGTTGATTTTATACAATTTTGTATATATAAAGTGCATATGTATATGTTTTTTAATTTTATACAAATTTAGATATTTATTATGCACATCTAAAATTAAAAAGTATTAATTTCATGTGAAATCAAGTTAGAGAGTATATTTATATATTATGCATAAATTTTATTATATAAAATTATATATTACTGTTAGAGTTGTCAATATTGGCCAAACTAGTTCATACAGATTTTAAAATTTTAAGAGTGATGTTAAGCTGACTCATTATTTTGACAGACCAAAAAATAATCGGCTCAATTCGTAATTACGCGGGTTATAGGCTGTCCGAACCATCTCACTTTGTAAAAAAGAATATAAGTATTTCCTTTATAATTTTAATTCTAATTTTGAAATGTTAACATAAATATTGACAAGATAATACTACATGGTGTTTACTATTTGTAAATCGACTTTCAAATTCGTAAATAAAATACTTTTAATTATATTTATTAAGCTTGGCTTCAAGTAAATATGTAGTTGTATGATTTTAATATGAATTATTGTCATTTTATATAAATATTTTGGACACAGACCTACAAGAAAATATTTTTGGCATTTAGGTTTTTGAATTTCATGATATTTGTATGCATGATTTAAGATTTTAAGTCAAGATTTCACTTGTTATTTTAGTATTTTATTTTAGTCATTTTTAATTATTTATTATTAGGTTCACAGACTAGCCTAACTCATATTGCTCAAGCTCTAGAGGCTAGTGGAGTTATTTGAGCCGGACTAAAAGATTCTATTTTTAAATAGATTCTAAAAATCTTGGTTCAATCCTATTAAATTACGGATTGGACTTTTCTCTGCGCTTTCTTCAAGAATCAAAGGGTTTGGCCATTCTTCTACCGGTCGAAATCATTTCCGACGACGTCAAAGAAACAGACACTGACGACGACTTTTGAATTGTTTTGGGGAGTTTCGGTCCTTTGAAAATCATTGCGTCTCAGGCGTCCAGCAGTTTTCAGTTTCTAGTTTCCATATTCCAGCGATCAGAACCATTTCCGGTCAGGCAACTTCCGACGATGCATTCAAATCATTTTTCGGTCAAATTCTTTCAAGCCACTAATATTACTTAGGTGATATCCTCCATTTTCTCCTTTCTTTCTTGTTCAACTTCTTGCTCTGGTCAGATTCGTTGTTCCCTCCTTTTTTGGCAATTACTGCTTGTTTGTGCTTCTGACATTTACTTGTTGCTTCGTATTTTACTTACTGATAATTTGCTTGCAATATTTCTTTCTTAATAATTCTTACCTGGTACAAAACTAGTGCAATACTTCTTGCCTACTTGTTACTTTTTGAATATAGTTTATTTTTTGTTATAGTTCTTACTAGTCACACATAGTTTGATTGTTTCTCATACTTGCTACAGAAACTGTGTAGCTTAGTGTTTATACTTTTCGTTGCAAGCTCATTTTTGTTGCAAATTTGATAATTTTCTACTTAAGTTTATTGTTGAAGTTACTCTCAAATTGAGTGACATACTTTACTTGAATTTTTTACGTGTTTGTTCGTTGTAAAATTTATTGTATTCCTTGGTTATTGAGTAGTATTCCTTGTGTATAACACTTTACTTGATTTATATCTTCTTGATCTTTGTAGCTTAGTAAGTTATTAGTTCTTAGTTAGTGGCATCAGCATCTCAAGGTAGATTAGGGTCATGTCGTTGGTTGGGGTCGAGGGCAAGAGGTAGGGATGGTAAGAAGGGCACGAGCTTATCTAAGTTAAGGGTAAGATCGTGGAATATAGGATCACTTATAGGGAAATCCATAGAGCTAGTAAAGTCTCTTAAGAGAGCATTCAGGAGACTAGATGGGTAAGGACTAAAGCTCGAGACGCAGACAGGTTCAAGTTATGGTAATCGGGTGATTCTAGAGATAGAAATGATGTAGGTATACTAGTAGACGAGGATCTTAGGGAATATATGGTGGAGATTTGGAGGTTTGACGATAGGATGATGTCTATTAAACTTGTGGTGGGTACGCACATAGTGAATGTAGTTAATGTTTATGCACCTCAAGTGGGCCTGGATGAGGAAGTCAAAAGGCTCTTTTGGGAAGATTTGGATGAGGTTGTGGGGGGCACACTAGAGACAGAAAAACTCTTCATTGGGGGAGACTTTAATGGGCATATTGGGGCAACCACTAGTGGGTTTGAAGATGTCCATGGAGGCTGGGCATACCAGTGACGGAAAAACTCTTCATTGGGGAGACTTTAATGGGTTTAATGATGTGCATAGAGGCTTTGGTTTTGGGGAGAGGAATGGGGGGTGGGACGTCTCTCTTGGATTTTGCCAAAGCCTTTGAGTTAGTTATTGCTAACTCATGTTTTCCAAAGAGGAAAAATCATTTGATTACTTTTCGTAGTACGATAGCTAAGACCTAGATTGATTATCTACTTCTCTGGAAGGGCGATAGAAACTTTTGTAAGAATTGCAAGGTTATTTCGAGTGAAAATATTTTCACTCAACATACGCTTCTAGTGATGGATTAAAAGATTAAGAGAGAAAAGAAGAAGAATGTTATTTATGTCTAACCGAGGATTAGATAAGGAGGCCTGACTCCTGCCTTTTCTCGTGAGATGAAAAAAAAGTTGAGAAACTGAGAGGCTTGGAGTAGTGGAGGAAATGTGAATAATATATGGGACACTACTGCTAGTTGCGTTAGAAAGGTAGCTACCGAGGTACTAGGGGTTTTGAGAGGGACCTTTGGTGGAAGTCAAGGCGATTGGTGGTAGAATGACGAAGTTCAAGACAAAGTGAAAGCTAAGAAGATTGCTTATCAAAGTGGTTGGAGTGTATGGATGAGGATAAAAAGCGAAGGCTTAAGAAGATCTATAAGACGGCTAAGTCAGAAGCAAAAATGGCAGTGATGAGTGCTAAGACAGAAGCGTTTAAGCACCTATATGAGGAGCTAAGTGATAAAGGCGGGGACAAGATATTATATAGGCTCGCTAAAGAAAGAGAAAGGAAAGCTCACGACTTGGACCGCGTGAAGTGCATCAAGGATGAGGAGAGTGAGGTGTTGGTGGATGAGACTTCCATTAAATTAAGGTGGCAAGCCTACTTTCATAAACTCTTAAATGAAAAAAGAGATAGAGATATTGAGTTGGGTAAGTTGGCACACTTCGAAAATCACCGAGATTTTGGTTATTGCAGGCGATTTAGAGTTGAGGAGGTTAGAAGGGCTATTAGTAGGAGGAAGAGAGGGAACGCGATCGGACCTGATGAGATTCTGATAGATTTTTGGAAGAACATGGTCAAGGATAGCATAGAGTGGTTGACTAAACTGTTCAATGCTATTATGAAGACCGTCAAGATGTCGAATGAATGGAGGAGTAGTACAATGGTTCTATTGTACAAGAACAAGCGTGATATTCAAAATTGTTAGAATTACATGGGTATCAAGTTGCTAAGTCACACCATGAAGGTCTTGGAGAGAGTGGTGGAGATGAGGGTGAGAAAAGTAGTGTCTATTTCGGAGAATCAGTTTGGATTCATGCCGGGGCGGTCGAGTATTGGAGCAATCCATCTTGTTCAGAGATTAGTAGAGAAATATAGGGAAAGAAAGAGGAACCTTCATATGGTGTTTCAATTTATCTCGAGAAGACCTATGACAAAGTCCCAAGGATGTCCTATGGAGGTGTCTAGAGGTGAAAGGCGTCTCAATGACATATATTAGGGTGATAAAGAACATGTAAGACGGAGCCAAAACTCGGATAAGAACGGTGGGAGGATACTTGGAGTATTTTCTTGTTGAGATGGGACTTCATTAAGGATTTATGTTGAACCCTTTTCTGTTTGCCTCGGTGATGGATGAGATGACGTGATCTATCTAGGAGGAGGTTCTATGGTGTATGCTATTTGCAGATGACATAGTACTGATTGATGCGACCCGGGATAAAGTTAATGATAGGTTGGAGGCTTGGAGACATGCCTTGGAGTCCAAAGGATTCAAACTGAGTAGGACCAAAACATAATACTTGGAGTGCAAATTCAGTGTTATGTTGGATGAAGCAGACACTGATGTGAGTCTTGCCACTTAACCTATCCCCAAGAGGGAGAACTTTAAGTATTTGGGGTCCATCATCCAGAGTAGTGGCAATATCAACGATGATGTCACACATCGTATTGGGGCAGCATGGACAAAATGGAGGTTTGTCTCTGGAGTATTGTGTGATAAGAAGATTCCAGCTAAATTCAAAGGTAAGTTTTACAGAATGATGATTAGACCATCTTTGTTATGTGGGGTGGAGTGTTGGCCAATAAAAAAGGTACATGTTCAAAAGAAGCAGATCGCAGAGATGAAGATGTTGAGATGGATATGCGGTTACACCAGGAGTGATAAGATTAGGAATGAGACCATTCGGAAGAAGCTAGAGGTGGCCCCTGTGGCTGATAAGACGAGGGAAGCGAGACTGCAATAGTTTGGACATGTGCCGGAAGGAGTACCGAAGCTCCTGTTTGGAGATGCGAGAGGTTGGATTTGAGAGTTACACAAAGGAGTAAAGGTAGACCGAACAATTATTGGGGGGAGGTGATCAGACAAAATATGACGAAACTTGATCTCACCGAGGACATGACCTTGGATAGAAAGGAGTGGAGGTTGCGAATTAGAGTAGTACGCTAATTGGTTGGTAAAATTAGGTGGTATAGTAGGATAGTTGGAGTAGTCACGTTTTATATCAGGTGTTATCATTATCTATCATATACATGTTGATGTTATCGTTATATCATATTGATTTACGCACTATCATGTGTTTTGTGTTGTTAGTCTTCCTTTCTATTTCTTTTTCTTTCCATTTTTTTCCATATCTAATTTATTCTGCTTATGGGTTTTTGAGATGAGAGTTCCTAGGAAACAATATCTCTACCTTTGAGGTAGTGGTAAGGTCTGCATGCATTCTATCCTCCCTAGACCCCACTTGTGGGATTCCATTTGGTACATAAAAAGAAAACAACAAATACTTTTATACAACTAAGGCATATCCAAGCCACCACTCTGACTGTTTTCTCATTCCGTTTAAGAGACATCATTTTATTAGTAATACAAACGATAACTTGATAGCACATGTTTGATACATCTTGAGCAGAGCTACTCAAGTTTTAATATCTAGTATATATATAGCGAACCAGCAAATTCAAGGAAATATATACCATCTCCTGCGCCATAATGATCTTATCTTCAGTCTGCTATCTTACCCGAGAGTGCAGGTGATGGTTCCATCTCAATTACTGCTAGCAGGCAACATGAGAAATCACTCCCTTGGTGATGAATTCTTCTTAATCAAGGAATAGGCATCGCTATATATGGCCACCACATTTGAAAACACAGCAAGGACAATCATAAATATACACAAGATCTTGTCCTTCTTTGTTGCGATGCCATATCGATCTCTGGAACATGAAAGCAACTATATCAGCAACTTGTTGACACTATACACGCTGTGAGAAGTATTCAGGGACGAGAAAGAAGACGACCTATGGCAAAAGTTAAAATAGACAAGTGCACATGATCCTAGTAGATCCAGAAATTCTGACATTTACAATATTTGAACATCAAATTATAAGTGAACTTACTTGATCATCACCAGTACCAACCAAAGCCAAACCTCAAAATTAAAATGCCAAAAACTCCTTAGTGTTGATTAAGACAGTTCAAGGGCTTGGCAGGCAACATCGAGAAAAGAAAAGGATAGGAAACAGAAACACTTTTTGCATGCCATATTCTTTAGCTTCTCTGTTCACAGAAACCTGTGCAAAAGTTCCCCAATGTCGTCCTCTCAATGGATTTAAAAAATGGACTAGGGACTTTGTTCTACTAGCATACATTTCTACAGAGGGGACTTCTTTACTCCTCAAAAAGACATATATAAGCAGGAACCCTCTGAACTTAGTAAATATCTGTTATACACAGGCCAACTCCCTCCCATTCAGAAGTTGGATGCATACGTTATTACTTCCAATTTACCATTTCAAAAAGGGCAAGGAAGGTGCATTTAAGCAGGAACAACTAGCTCCAGACCTGATAGCTTCCATCGCAGGATAACAAATAAGCATGTTACATCCTAAACTTATAAGTTCCTGAAATGCACTAGTAAACAACATTAATCTATTTTTACCAGTCACAGGATGACTATAAATATGTCACAATCAAAATTTGCAAGGACATCAAGGAAACAATGAAGTTGTACTTCTATTTCCATTGCACAAGCTCTAGCGAATGTTTAACTCCAATATGTGGAACTTAGATTTGCCATGATGGAGCATCCTTATGTTCCCACTTTCTCTTTTGGTCTGGCTGAGGGAGTGGCAAGATTTCAATGCTAGATTTGGATCAAAGGTTTTGGATAAGAAAAATATCAGAATGAGCTAGCATCCTGGAATAAATTATCTAATAAGAATGTTTTACCTGAGAGTAACAGCAGCAGGAAATATGAACCCAATGCAAACAGCAGCAGTTGCCCCAGTGAATTGAAATGCATCCCAGATGCTTGGGATGAAATTTGCACCCAGAAAGATGATGGCTATGAGCCCACTGCTAATCGATGCAAATCTCAAATTGTCATAAGTCAGAGGCCTTGCAGAAGGAAAGAGAAGACCATCCAAGTTAAGCCTCAATGGATAAAAGACAATGGGAAAGACAAGCATTAGGTGCGCAGCATAGCTGACACGAACGACATCATTGAGCAAGGAGCCTAATGGAATTCCAAGATTGGTGTCGAAGTTGGCAAGCACATCATCAAGGGTTGCATCACCAAATAGGAGAAAACCAAACAGGCTTGTCAACACATACACACTTGAGCAAAGAGCAAGAGAGCTTCTCACCACTGCTCTGATCTGGGTGCTATCTTCAAGTTCATTTTCTATGCTGTGAACTGCAAAACTTTCACTTTCAGAAAACGAGCAATTCTTAATGTTGCATTTCTAATAGTAAGATGAAGAATTAACTTCCCTTTAGCTATAAGATCTTCCAATCTGACTAGCATTCCGATCAAGGAAGAAAAATGGGACATAATACTACATTGAAGTCAATCAGAGATGCATAAGATAATATATAAAGTGGAGTAGTTGGTTGAATGAATGTAGATTAAGACCAAAATAGCACGCAGCAGAGATTATTAAGTTAATAATAATACTAATTTTTCAAGAATGTATGTATTTTGATTAGCTGACAAATACCAATTTTAGGATAGAGTGATAGACTAAAAAGAAAAAAAAAAGAAGGGAAACCACATTAATGCAGGGATTTTATTGAACTTGAAAGATAAAATATCATTGATGAGAGCCTTTGATCATCAAGAATTAAAACGATGCACCAAATAACCAGAATCTGGCAATAATAGAACTTTCAATAAAATAAATCCTATCTGAACTTACATTTGAGCAATACTTTTGTTATAAACTCCAAGGACTATGGCAAAGCATGAAGCTAAGATTTACCAGGGACAACTAATGAAGATATTATTATAGAAATGCTTCATGTTGACTAATTTGGCAGAAAACTTCTTCTGGCTTTTCTTTCAAAGAAGCACACAAATGGGAACATATGTATAAAAACATCGTAGGGATACTGGAATACCTACCATTATAGTGGCATATAAATGCAGTAACAAGTATAGGAACCACTGTAAAGAGCTTAAGGAATGATGTTACATCATACACATCAGGAAGCAATCTGGGCATAAGAATGGTTCCATTCATTAGTTTGAATATGGTAATTCCCACAGTCACAACCAGGAATACAACAGCCAAGGCAACTGATAATGCAGACGTGTATCTCAATGAATCTGCAAAGCAAAATAGGGAACTTAGACTTGCTACATTGCATCATTAAATTCAGGAAGAGCATACTATTGATAGTGAGACTACTGATATAGGAACCTGCACATCAACTCAGAGTCTGATGTCATACATATTTGAAGTGATGGTACTCCACAATCAAGTTGGACTATATGAGAGAGAGAGAGAGAGAGAGAGAGAGAGAGAGAGAGATTTCTTGAAAAAAGCAGGACGCCAGCCACATGTAAGAGTGAGAGCTAATCTGGGCTTGTGTTTAAGAGCCAGAATAGATTCTATTGAACTCACTAAACAGCATCTAGGTGTATACACCCAATTGACTAATTAATTCTCAGATTCGAGTAATAAGAATAGCACTAAAGGTACGGACTTGGAAAAGTAAAGTGCATTTTTGAGAACTTAAGATACATCTAGAAAGAACTCACCTATACGCTTCAAGGAAGCCAATGGTGCAAATATGCCAAGAGTGGTGATGAGAAGAATAAAAAACCGACTATTCCACCAGTGAGTCCCAAACCAGCCTTCCAGTACGCCAGCATGGTGAACTCCGCTTGAATTTGTTCCAGAGAGAACATCACCTTTAAGTGGACAATATGAAGAGGGATTACTATAACTAATCATGGATTAAAAACCTTAATTAGAGTATGAAAGTTGATAAATAAATGCAAGTCTCAAAGGGGCTGTTCAGCTTTTTATGTATACCTACCTATTATAATCATGTATACAACAAGAACACCTATGTTGTTTAAAAGTATGCATATTTGGAGCAGCATCTTCCCATACTTTCCAAAGGCGTCACCCATAAGACCTCCATAAGAAGTAGATTTAGAAGTCCGGCTAAATCTTATCAACAACTCAATTGAAGCTTCTGTCAGAAAAGCCATGAAGATGATCATAGCAATCCCAGGAATAAGACCTAACGACTTCATAGTCGCAGGTAAAGCCATGATTCCTGCACCAACAATTGTGGTCGATAAATTAAATACAGCCCCACTAAAGGAAGCCCCATCAAACTCATCAAATCCAGCATCTTCCTGATGCTTAGTAGGCAACAATGGTGATTGCTCATCAACCACTGCTTGTTTGTTCTTTCGTGATTTCTTCTCTTTTGCTTGTTTAAGGCTTCCAATCGTCATATTTGAATTCAGAAAGTCAGTGACTGAGGATTGAAAACGTCACTGACTGAATACACACAAGCTTTCACTTATTGGTTTCTTTATAAAATATCTGCACATGACAAATAACAAAAATCAACACTTCAATATCAAACTACCCTGGTTAGCTTAAACAGTACTATCCGCCATCATTATAAAATTCTAATTCACTCCAAACAACCAACTGTAACAAGGAATTAAACCAGTGAAGCTCCAAGAATACCATACTAGTTCATTTTCCCAAAATAAAACAAAACAATATACATACAAAGGAACACAAATCAATTCTTCAAAGCCCCAAACATGTCATTCATACCAATGACCATCAATAATATTGATAAAGATCATCTTTTTTAATAAATTTTCCATAGGAAAATCAATAAAGCAATTCACCAAACTTGATCTGCCAAACTTTTGAGCACTCAAAACTTAAAACCCACCAGGAACTAAAAAACTTGGAAATTGAACAAAAAATTAAAGACCCAGAACAGAAATTGTTCAATATATGGGCCTGAAGCCAAAAGAATGAATAAAAAATCAGTCTCCAAAAAGACGAAGAAACCATACCAAAGATGAAATTGATTAGGGTAAAAATCAATGGCTTTCGTCTTGTTAATATAATGACGAAATGTTGAATTGCAATTATTGGTATTATATTATTCATGTATATGTACAGTTCCATTGATAACGACATGAAAGAACAGAAAAAAAAAATAGGTAGGGCAATAAGATTTTTGATTGTGAAGATGATAAACAAAAAGAAAAAAATGTGTGGCACTAAAGGGGTTTGAGCAAAAATCCATTTTCAAAAATACCTGTAAAAAGAGAAGCAGAGTGTGTCTATTAACGAGTTGTTAATAGATCCCACCCTTCCTTCTTCAAGCTTTTTGATGCTGCTCATCTTCACAAACTGCTATTATCTGCATATTATATGTCAATTCCAATATTCTTTAAGGTTTTTTCTTTTTTTATTTCCATAAAAAAATATCTTCTGTTGAACTGCCTCGCCCCTTCCCAAAAATAAATACTTTATTTGTTTTAGTAATTTATCATGTGATAATTTTTTTGTATTTAAAACTTTATTTTTATGAAATAATTTTAGTTATAACTTATATATAGAATTCTCCTCTGTCTGTCGCATGAGTCCAATATATGTTATTTTTCTTTCTTAATTTTGTAATCTAGATAAAATTTAAAAAACCAATAATTTTAATATATTTTTTTAATTTTCTTTAATTATTTGAATTAATAATATTTTTAAGTAGTTTTTAAATAATATACATTACTCCTACATGAAAAATAATTTATTACAAGTAACATTGAAATTTCATATTTGAAGTAGATGAGAACTAATTAAATAATAATTAATAGAAATGATATAGTAAAATTAAGTAGACATTTTAATAGGCACCCTAAAATTAAACATACATATTATTGTGATTTTATAGTTGAAGTAGATGAGAAATAATTAAATAATAATTAATAAAAATAACACAGTAAAATTAAATAGATACTTTAATAGTCACCATAAAATTACGGAGACTCATTATAATCACTTGCCTATTTTAAGCAGTTGAAGCAGACATCACCATAAAATTACGAAGACTCATTATAGTCACCATAAAAGTTTTGATCATATCTAATCCGTTCTGCGTATGAGTTTTGAGATGAGGGTTTCCAGGAAACAGCCTCTCTACTTAGGTAGTGGTAAGGTCTGCGTACATTCTACGACCCCACTTGTAAAATTTCACTGGGTATATTGTTGTTGTTGTTGAAGCAGACATGACGATCCTAAGCTGCTTAAATAAATCGTTTATTATATAAAAGAATATAATAAAATTTAAAATTACTTTTTCATTTTTAAGACAATTTATGTTCATGATTTGATCTTTAAATCATTTTCAGAAACAGGTCCTCTAAACTCAAATATAAAAACCACGTCACTTTACCATTGCATTAACCAAAACCAGTAGCAGTTTATGTAAGTGGGTCCTATTATTTATTTATTTATTTGAATGATTAAATGAGAGAAAGTTGTGGCAAATTAGAGCCAGTCCAACGTGACATCATGTTTTACTCTTCATTTTTTTTAATGACATGTTTTACTAAATTGCTGTACTAATCAAAGAGGCTAATTACGTATTTATTTATTGATTCCCCTCAATAGAGCCAATAATTCAAGGCTGTAACATGTTCATTACCGAACAATTATTTGATTCACAAAGAATGAAAGATTCCAATGTTAGATGGAATCCAGCTGTTGTTCCAAATTTGCACAACGCCACCTTTGTTCACTTCTTCTCTTTTTATCAAAAATATAATACACTATCACAAAATTATTCGTGAAAAATATAGTAATATTTTATTAATCGAACTTAATTCATTAAAGAAATAAAATTAAACATAATAGTACACTACTCTCTAATATAAAGTGTTTGTACTTCAATATCATTATTAACTGTATTATTATTTTATATTTATATTTTGTGAATATTATCACTCTTCTGATATTCTAGTAAAAAAAATAATTTAAAATATAAATTTCTACTTAATCACTTCTACTTCCTTCCTCTTTGTTCTTATATAATAAAACTAGAATGACTACGCTAGCACGGACTTAATATGTATTTTTTTATTTTAATTTAAGTGATATGAATAAAATTTAGAGAGCTAATTAAAATTTTAATATAATTTTTAAATATTTTAAATTATTAATATTGTGACGCAATATATTTTTTTAAAATATTTTAGGTTATTAATTATCATGATTAGTAGCATTTTTTAACGCAAAAAATAAGACAAACAAATTACAATGGAAGAACCATTAAAAATTACGGGTATACTCTCAAATTGCTCAAGCAAACATGACTTGCTGCCTGCTTGAGCAATTACCACGGAAGAATCATTAAAAATTACGAATATATCCTCAAACTGCTCAAGCAGATATGTGGATCTGCTCTGCCTGATGGAACAATTTTAATTATCATGATTAGTGATATTTTTTATCAATAAAATTAAATCAAATAAATTACAATAAAAAAATTATAAAAAATTATAAATATATTCTTAAACTGCTCAAGCAAACAT
>DF360334.1:45428-63434 GCA_000787875.1 Solanum virginianum | reverse complement strand
CGATTTTTAAGGCAAAATTATGGAGAAAATGTGGCGGGACGTGTCAATATGGACTTAAAATCCATGTTTGTTCAAAATTGATGATCCAAAACCTGTACCCAACTACTCAAGGTGTTAACTCCAATTGTCTCAGATCCTTTTAGGCTTTGACCCTTTTCTCCGAACTTTTAATCTACTTTGCTTGAATCACCAAAATGTGATGATGTCAATTCTCAGTGGTTTCAGTTGAAAGGCGTATCACAGTGCTTTAACAGGTTATCTACCCTATTTTATGTTAAAATGATCTACCATTACCTAACCTTCATGGTAGGCCCTAAAATAAGTCAGTTTTGATTGAGAGCAGAGCATATGACACAAAAGTGATAGTAAAGCGAGCTATTTGTCTGATTATAATGATCTATATATTGATCCTTTGGGGTGGCATAGTGGTCTGGATTTGGGACTTCCACATTGGAGATCTCAAATTTGAAACCTCTTGCCAGCGAAAGCAAGGGGATTGCCTTCTAGGTCGATTTCGTCGCGTTGGGTTTGCCTAGTGCGGGTTACTTCTTCTGAGTGGTTTGCGAGCTATTGCATAGAAGCGGAGATTTTATCCTATGTGCACCTAAAGGGTAGCGACTGCGGGTTTCCATTGTCATCAAATAATAATAATCTTTAGGTTTCCTTTCTTTTTTCTTGAACAAAATTTAGCTTCAGGTTTTACCATAAACATACTGCACATCATTTCCATCTTATTCTATGTTCTTAAGAAAACAAAGCCCAAAAATGAGCACGCACTTATAATTTTAGCTGCGCATCACATTCATAATCTTTTTTGTTTCATTGTTGCCCGAGCTTCTAATTGATGGTTGATAGGTCTTTATACAATCTGATGTGCTCGATGTGGCGCTTGACATGAGGAATTATTTTGATGCTGAACCTGATAAACTTGTACATATAGATAGTGTTGATCCAAGTTTACCTTGTGATGGTGATGGATGGGTTTTGAACAACCCAATGGGCATTAGAACTGAAAGGGAGATCCATGCAGAATATGAAGGTTGCAAAATCTACAGAAGGATTTACAAAAAATTTTAGCACTAATTCTGTGGTGCATAACTTGCTGTTTTCGAGTTGAGGATCACACAATTTTGCTCTTAGTTTTCTCCTGGCATTAGTAGGGTCTTTGCAGTGCCCGTCAACACATCTTTGTTTCTACAACTCATGTTAATGTCTCCCACAATGCAAAGTTAAAACCATGGAGTTTGAAGTTCAGCAGTTGATGGTCGAGGGAGTGGCTTGATGGCATAATGAGGCCCCTTTAAAATGAGGGCATGTAACCTACATCTCATATGAACAGTAGCTCCCTTTTTTCCTCATTCTAGCTTTGTAGTTTGTACCATGGAGTTTGTTTGTTTAGTTGATAAATGAGAAGTTACTTGGCATGATATGTGGTAAAGAGGCTATTTTATGGCATCTGCAATTAAAGCCAAAATTCTTTCAATAAATAATTGTCATATATGTCAAGATTTAAATTCGAATTGGTCCAGATTTTGGTCAAAGAATATTGTGTTTGCGCTTACTATTCGAAAAAAGAGGTGGGGTAGTAGTATGTTTCTTTTCATAACAAACATGTTTCACATTGTCTGCCTATGGGTCTTAAAAGCCAAAATTGCTTTTTTTTTTTTTTTAAATAGCGATCAGTTTCATGGAAAAAGTAATTAAAAATGATAAAAAAGATTCAAGATTAAGGAAAAGTGCATGAGTCAATTATTGAGCAGAAATGACAATTTTGAAATTAGTGTTAATGACATGAATTTAAAAACACTCAAATTTTATTATTGACATAAAGTCCTACATTTCCCTTCCCATGACTTTTGCCACCGTCACCTCCACCTTAGTACCACCACCAACTCCTTCTCCTCCAATATCATCACCCACGCCACAATAACTATTGCCTCCTCCTTTCCGTTACTATCACCACCACCACCACTATCTCCTCTTCCACTCTAATCACCATCTCCTTCATTGGCTCCTCCCCAGACCTCAACAGTTGCTTGAGAGTACAACTTCTTAGCAACTATTGTAGTTGTTGTAGCAATTATCATAGTTGTTGCAACAATCATAATTGCTTGATTTTCTGCTGAATTTCTTTCGATGACTTACAAAAAGCAATATTCTTTTAATTTTTTTGACATTCAAATTTTTTGTCTTGAATAAACTTTCATTTGCTTTTTCGAGATGAGACTGAGTTTTTCCTCAAACCAATGGTATTTTTATGAAAATATACTGTTGATGACTACATATTATTATAGGGTCTAACAATCTAACATTAGCATATAAAAAGGAAAAAAAAAAGGCTCGTATATAGTCAGTGATGGTGCCAGAATTTTAATTAAAGAATTCAAAATATGAAGAAGTAAACATACAAACTAGCCGAACGGGATTCGATATGTATTAACCTTATATAAATGATATAATTTCTCATCGAAGGAGATTCAAATCAACTCTTCACTTGTATGCTGACTCCGCCGCATGCTACTTTTTGCATAATAATCACTAGAGGGCGGAGATTTGGTGAACTACCCGTTTGTTGAGTAGTACTAAAAGTTTGAACGTTAAATGGAGTGCCTAATTACATATACTTATGCATGCTAAACAGTTGAATAACTTATTTCAATAGTAATTACTAATTAGATTGATTAAGCGTTAATTAATAGTCATTATTTCTTTATATATTCTTTTTGTGTTTTATAATGTACATAGTCAATTACCTATTTTAAATATGATCATTTTTGTACAACATACTTTTCTTCTTGTTTTTTTGTTTGTTGTTGTAAGTGGTTTTTGGATTAGTGTAATTAACAAACTCAAGATTTACATTGAATTATCAACATGACATCACAAGTATTTTTTTTTTCCTTTTTCCTTTATAAATTGTAAATTCTCATCAAAATATTAACAATTTAAAACTTGGATTAGACTCCCTCATTATTAAGGGGAAACATCTTTCTTCTCTTTAGCTATCATTTCTTTTTTCTCTTTTTTGAACTATATTATAAGTTCCATTAGTATTAAGCAATTTACGATAAGTTAAAAAAAGATTTTACCAAAAGATTTATTAGTTTTAAGATTTGAACTTAACTTTTTGTTAAGAGCGTAGGTATTCCAATTATTTCAATGTATGATAAGGAGATTGTTGGGATGGAAGTGGTTCATACGTCATATAGAAGCTAATAATTATAAATTTTAAACAGTAATAAATTAAAAAATTTTAAAAATATACTCAAATATAAATAATATTACTATGATTAATCGAGACTTAACTTACATATGAAAGAATTGAGGGAAAAAACATAATTAGAAAATGAAAAGATTCTACATGCAAACAAGACTCTTTAATTATTTAGAAATCTTTTGTTACATTCAATTTTAATCAGTTAATTATTTAACTTTTAATTATTCAATTATAAATTATTATTTTATGTATTAAAAAACTATTAATATATTTATATAATAAGTAATTGAATTGATTTTTTCATCTTTATCATTTCATAAGATCAGACTAAACTATTGCATCAAATCTTAACAAACATATGCCGAGACTTTTTAACCAATTATTACAAGCTGGTTTATGTCCAACAAAATTAGTTGATCCATCTAAATCAATTTTGATGTTTTGGGGGAAAAGATTGTTAACTATTAATGAAAAAAAGCAGTATGTATGTATATTTCTCCTAATATCCTATCCATTTTCCCAAAATTATTAAAGTTTAATTAACCAGTAAGATTCGATTAATTTATTCCTAATGAGAGACTCCATGCATACGTGGGGCGATCTCAATTCTCTAATCAATATCCAATTAAATTGTACAAATTTCACAAATAAATAATAATAAACCAATATGAGTATAAGAAAAAAGAAATATATTCCATAAATTAATTTATTCCTAATGAGAGACTCCGTGGTGATTTGATCTTTCTTGTGTTTCTGTGATCATGTATCTGTGTTGATCTTTAGTTATGCTTATTCCTGTTTTTGCAACATAAATAGGCCTGATTCTAGTGATCCTTTTGTATTCTGTATCCCCTAATCTCACAGAAGAAAAGGGGTGAAACAGAACTAACCAAATCTTTGGATTTAGTATGTGCTAACTTGATGATTGATCTTCTTTTCGAGGGTGGAAGAGATATCACTTTTTCCTTCAAATATCAGGGAAACAATTCGTGTTTGTGTTGAAAAACTTGATCTTGTCCAATGATTTAGTTTTATGCAGCTTCTTCTTTGTGTTTGTGTAATTATGCAGTATATCAAGTTGTGATGTGTCGAGTTGTTATATGTTCATCAGGCTAGTTGTTTATGACCTTTAAAATCAAGATGCAGTAATGAGTTTAATCATATCAAATTAGCCAATTGGCTTAGAGGACAGTCTGAAATTTGTTTGTCTTTCACCAAATATTTGTTCGCTATAAGGGTCGTTCTCTACTTGTGTCGCATGTTTTCCTTGATGCCGAGTGACTATGTAGATTCATGGATTTAAGCATAGATCCTCTTGCGAAACAAGTTTATTTGAATTGCTAATTGACGGAGGTTGGGTTGTATTCAATTTTTGGAAATTAATCTCTCCTTTTTACCTAGCCGAATTATCCAATATGAATATTTACATCCTCGTTGTTCTTGCTACTATCCAGGCTTGGCTAATTGAATCTGAAAAGAAAAATGGCGGACAGGCATAAAAATGCTGACAAAGGACTGTTTTCTGGTCTTGCTGGATATGCTATGGGACATCACCATGGAGGCGGGGCATATCCACCTCAAGGATCCATATCCACCACAAGCTGGGTACCCGCCTTCTGGCTATCCTCATCACGGTGGATACCCATCAGCTGGATATCATCATCCTCCTCCAGGGGCATACCCACCGCATGCATATCCTCCACCTGGTGGATATCCTCCCGCCCACTATCCAGGCCCATCATGTCACGACCCAACCCGTGGGCCATGACTAAGACCCGAATGGGGCCCCCAAACGCGACCACAAAACCGAATTACTAACAGATAACTTATATTTATAAAAATTTCGGCAGAGTTTCCTTTGTTTTATTGACTATCCCAAAATCTTTCTGCATATCAGAAAATACCAACAGAGACCAAACAGAGCCAACAGAATATCATATAGGCATATACGGGCTGACAAGGCCGCCATGACGGGAAAAATTGCCCATCAAACACATCATGCAGGTCTTAATCAAATAGACTGGGCACAACCCGCACGCGTATATATCCACAGACTTCTAAGCAAACTGACAGAATCATAGGACGGGACAGGGCCCCGTCGTACCCTCGAATAATCGTATATGCAAAATAACGAACAAGTATATATACTCAAAGTAAGCTCAAAAGTAAGGGGAGCACTTCACAGCAGAAGGATGTCGTAAGCTGGAGGGTTACCAAACTGTACGTCAGAACCTGCGGGCATGAAATGCTGCCCCCAAAGAAGGGGGGGTCATACGAAATATGTATCAAGTATGTAAAGCAGAATGTACAAATTATAGATCAGAGTAATAACTGAAGCAAAAACATAATAAACTGATGCATATCCAAAAAATCAAAATGCTTACTTTCCCAAAATACAAATCATGCATAGGGGCACAGGAAATATGGTCGCCCACCCGTCAATGGCGCCACAACACAGCATAACACCGGAAGGTTGCAAATCTCCAAATCCCCATCACATATCACATATCAAACATAGGATAAGTGAGTCAAGCGTTACGTATCGCCGTCCTTGTCTCACATATCATCGTACAGAAATAGCGTAAGTGAGCCAGGCGTTACGTATCGTCGTCCCTGTCTCACACGCTCCAATACAGAAATAGCATAGATGAGTCGGGCGTTACATATCGCCGAAAGATATTCTTACATATATATATTTTTTATTTTTTTTTATTTTTTATACAAGACTTGCCAAATGTGTGTGGTTCAACACATTTGGTCCAATTAGAAGTTAACACAATTCAAGTGGGCACCACCAAATTTTCTTCAAGAACTCCAAGTTTTAAAATTTTCACGTTTGATCCCAAACTTTTCCTAATCGGTCCAATTAAGGACATACGACTTCTAACACATCAGGTCATCATCATGGTAATACATTGAATCATTTTTTTTTTAGTATTTATTGCTTCTATGCTTTTAAATCAGTTTCAAGACATAATTTCCTTTGTTATCTAAATAAGAAAACTATTATGTCATTCTATTCCTACTTTCCATCTACCTCTTTGAAAAAAAAAAAGAGGGAGTTGTTAAATTATAGGGGAAAAGAGAGAGTATAACATTTTAAAGAGGTTTAAGTACTATTTATTGGAGGCCATTTAGTTCGAAATAAGGCTATTTTAAAAATTAATATTGAATTATAATTAGGATTAAAAAATTATCTTCTGATTAATTATGATATAAATTTTATCTTGATTTTACCTAATACTATACCATTAAATATTGAATAAATTTAATTTTAAATTTTATGTTAAAAGTTTAACTCAAATGTAGTTTCCTTCTTTTTGAGGGGTGTGAAGTAATGTCAAACCAAAATATCCGACAAGCATTAGCTCTCCTTAAAAAAGAGGTGATCCAGCCACACTTTCCAGTACGACTACCTTATTACGACTTCACTCCAATCACTAGCCCTGACTTTGACATCCCCCTTCTTTCGATTAAGGTAACAACTTCGGACATGACCAACTCCAATAGTGTGATGAATGGTGTAGCCCTCCAATCTCGATAACCAGGTGGCCCCATCACTTTTAGCCTCGTGTTGGATCAAATTTCACAATGGAACTCTAGGACATGTACTAGTTGAATTTAAAACTTTTAAATAATGGTTATTTTTCAAAGATAGAGACAAAAGATAGTCATTACTGAACACTATTTTTAGATTTTTTTTACGCCATCAAATTATGCTATTATACTTTCTATTATCATTGTATATAACGAAGAGTTTAAACATATTTGTATGTCTAGGTAAATTGTATGATTAGAATAGTAGATAACATAATTATTTAACTTTTTGAAAAAGTGAAAGTAGAATTCATGTACTTTGTTTCAAGTGTACATACATAAACCATTTTGGATAAACCCTAACCATGTGAAATTTCCAAGAACATGGAGGGGCCACCAAGAAAGAATCCAAGGTACGTACATGAACACTTTTTTTTTCTCACCCGGTTTTCGAAGCTCGTGAAATCCTGATTAAATTTGGATCGCTCACTGCAGGACCCATTTTGGGGGTGACGCTCCCAACAGAATTTTTTTCATTCGCAGGGCTTGAACCCGAGACATCTGGTTAAGGGTGAAGTACTCCCACCAGTGCATCATAACCCACGTTAGTTCTACATGAACACTTAAACGTTACTAACCAAATTTCCAAGTAATTTACAATTTATAATCCCAATTTAACTTAAATTAACAAGTTTTAGCTGATCAAATCACGGCTAAAATCGTGAAAAAAGTGAAATAAACTCAACAGTTTGAATCTCGAGAAAATAAGACAGCCAGAGCAAAATGAATCCAATAACTTTCCTATAAAACTAAACAAATACCGAAAAGGTTTACGCATAGTTTGTATTAATTTTTATTATTTTTCTTATAAATCATTAATAAAATTAATTTAGTAAAATATATATCTAATTAATTTTTTTAAGAAGATACACTAGATTATAATAGAGGCTAAATAATTATCTTATTATATAAGTGCGAGCTGGGGTAACCAAGCAGGTAGTTCTTCGTCGATGTATCTGGTTGAGCTACCTGCTTCCTCTTATACATTATGTAGAGTTCATAAAAATATTTCGTGAATTTTTTATTTAATCTTTTTAAAGCAGTTGCTTACGTCAACTATGATTTTATAATGTTACCCTAATAAATAATTTCCCCAGTGGCTTCACTATGATTACTCTATATCACCCTGATCAATTAGTTTAAGTTAGGTAAATATTGAAATTAGGATAAAATAAATTTCTATTTAAACTGGATAAATAAAATTAAATAACTATTTTAATATCTTTCCGTGATTATATTTGTGTCAAAAAGGAAGTACTACAAATATACTTCTAAAAATTTAAAATCACTTAATCATTTAATTTAAAATTTAATTAATATTAATAATATTTATTGAATATTAAATTTACACTTAATGAGAAAATTTAATAACATTTAATTATATTATTAAAAAATAAATTTATAAATAACTATTGAATCCGTGCATTGCACGATATCTTCATAATTAGTACAATATAAAACAGAAAAAGTAGTACTACATACTTATGGTCTTAAAAATCTTTTTACGCTATCGTATGTAATTTAATATCTTCTGATGATAAGTTAATTATCATTTTTATTGGTGATCAATTGATGTTTATCACAAAATTTATTTATAATCATAAACTAATTGAGCTTTGACCTTTTTCAATGTTCAACTTATTGTACTTACGAAATTATGAACTCTAAACTTAAATATTTGGTGAACCCTTAGCTCAGAAGATATATTACCTATAATTTAGTCTCAATTTGTATACTGTAATATTTTTATATTTCGAGATTCATATTATGTAAATTTTAATTAATATTTTATAAGGTACTCTTATCATATTAATTATATAATAAAATAATTATGATGTTATAGTATTTTTAATCTAATTTTTGAATATTTATTTTAAAATAATAATTTAATTTATCTTTAAAACTTAATAAATTCAATTTTGAAAAGCAAAAAAATACGATATAAATTAGTAGGGAGGGAGTATTATTTACATTACGAAAGCACAATCCTCAGGAGTCATTTGGTTGAGAACAACTTATTTTAAAATTAATTATTTTGAGATTAGTTATCCTGAAATAAGTTATCTATCACATATATAAAACAATTTATCTCATCACTATAGTATAAATAATGAAATAAATTATTCCAAATTTAATAGCTAAATAAAATATTCTTTTATTATTTTTAATATTATGACTATTTATTTTCAACGACTTAAAGGTAAGTAAAACTCTGACCAAAAAGTTGTTTTAAAATGGTAAAGGGGCTCGATGCGCCGCTACTTTCACATGCACATGAGCTGTCTTCTATAATTTTCCCCACAATTTTTCTTCACATTTGAATTTCAAAAATATTATTATATTTCTTTTTTCTGATTATTTTCTTTGACGACTTGGATTTTTATTCTCTCTCACGAGTGAATGTTGTTCCCATTAGTTCAAACTTAGAAATTAAACCAAATATGGCTAGTAGCGGATAATAGAGAATATTCTATTCTTAAAGTTTTGTTTATAAAAATAATTTTTTTGTTGAAAGAAAGTTCTTGAAAATGAATTCCGTAATACAAATTAAAATTTAATTAAATATTAAGTAAAAAAATATTTTTTAAAAAATAGAGGAATTATACTTTTCTAAAAAATAAGAATAACAAATTCAGAATTTTAAGAATTAATGCCCAGAGAAGATCCGTATATTTGTTGAGCTAATAAATAAAGTATAAAAGACATTCAAGTTGGGAAGAAAGAAAATGGTTCACAAAAAATAAAATAAAAAAAATGATGATAATAAAAGGAAGAAAATATAATTTTTGGTGTCTTTTTAAGGATAAGAAGGACCATAGAGCCTAAGGTGCATCGATCAGTTCAGTTTGATTTTATATATTATCGATTTAATTTATTGGTTTTTAATTTTTAAATATGTTAAATTAATAAGAAATCAATAAAATAATTTTTATCGATTTTTGATTTATCGATTTTAGGTCCTTAACGGTTCGATTTTTGATTTACCCAACAAGAAAGATAATGAGAATTTGCATTAATAAAAAATAGATAGAATATAAAAACTATGTTTACAAACTTGCAAAAGTTATAATTACTTAATTATAAACTCAAATACTAAAGTAGATAATTAATCACTTAAGTACTATAAAGATTAAAATATGTAAAGTGTTGCTACAATGTCCTATTACTATTAAATTACTAATATTTAATATTTATGAAGCGGTAAAATAGTAAATATATTATAATCTTATTGGGTTATCGATTTACCCAATAACCCAATATCAAAAATTAATATCAAACCAATAACCCAATAATTTTTTTTTTCAAAACTATTAAAAACTTGATAATCTAATAACCCAATAACAATAAACCAATAATATTTTTGTCAATTCAATTTATTGGTCGATTCGATTTTTGTACACCCCTACCTTAAGGAAAATGGAAATATCAACAAAAATATTTTTAGAAACAGATAAACCTCAAAATACTTCCAATCAGACCCCCCGAAAAAAAATGTGGCAACAAAAATCTCTTCTCATCTTTCGTTATAAATTGTACTATAGTTAAACAATTTTATTATACCATAAATATATGTATTCATTTTTATGACTTCAACATGACGATTGTTGTACATCATTAATATATTTTCTATATTCCACAGAAAATATGGTTAAGATCTACCCACAACACACATTCGCAAATTTTTTTGTAAGACTTTATTGTATATATTATTATTAATTATTTTTATTTTGACTTTTCCTATCCCAAATTCTATTATTTATATCATCTGTCAATTTCAAAGAAGCAAAATAAATAAGGAAATCCGCAATGGATTTTTTGTCTTTATTTTCTCACTTTTTTTTTTATAAAAAAAATCTATTTAAGAGATTAAGACGCAAGAAGATGTGATTGAAAATGGCTTTTTAATTATATCTTTTCCTAAGATAATCCGACACCAATAAATATTTTGGATGTTAATGTCCATATTATTGGTCCACCTGGATTTTACTTGCATACATTAATCTGTCAAAAATCATGATTTTCTATGTTGTTTTTTCACTTTAAGAAAGTAGAACCCACATCCTTTTAGACCTTAGTATAATTAATCCAAACATTTTATTGGCTATTGATATTGACTATATTGCACTTTTTCCAAATTTCTTTATTTTACTACTCCTTATCTCACATACTCAAATATCAATTAATTAATTTTTGGAGCAAAATTAATTTAACATTTTAAAATTAAATTTTAAAAATTGGAAAAAATAATATAAGATGCATTTTTTATTTTTATATAATAAAAAATAAATTTTAAAATATTAATCAAAATTTATATTTATATAGCTTGACTTTTAAAAAAATAAATAATTAATTAATTTGGGACAAAAGGAGTACATATTCTTTTCTCTTTACTTTTTGAGTATGATAAGGAAGTCGTGGAGAAATTAAAAAAATTAGCAAGAGTATTTAAAATTATTTTAAGTATAAAGCATAATATGTAACTTATCTGTATTATATACTCACTCTATTTCAATTTATGTGTTACTTTTTATTTTTTGAGAGTCAGACATTTTAAGTTTGATTGAAAATTTACGCAAGAAATTAATCTTCAAATTTTTTGAAATGATATTTATATATATATGTAAATTACTTAAAAAATTGATAATTGAAAATATATGAAAAACTTATGATTAACGATAGATTTATTCGAATCTCAAAATTTAAAAAATGCTACATAAATTAAAACGAATAGAGTAACTTTTATCGAAAGGTTAGTCAATTAATAACATGTACCAAATAATAATTTATCTAACAAAGTTTCAACTCTCATTGATTTTCCTTCATTTGGTGATGATTAAAAAGTTTAGCTCTTTTTCTTTATATTTTTTTTTATGGAAAAGTACATCTAATTTTATAGTATAACACTAGCTTATCTGTAATTTGTGTACCAAAATATGCTAAATATATACATGTCCAAAAAGTCATATACTTTTAGACAAGGAAATGGTTAAAAACTTTTACTCAAATTCGTAGAGAAAGTTTAGGCTTTATGTTTTTTTTTTTTTGATTTTTCGCTCGATGTTCGGAGTCTGTGAAACCCCGACTAAATTCAGATTGCGCATTGCAGGGCCCATTTGGGAGTGACGCTCCCAACAGGATTTTCTCCATTCCCAGAGCTCAAACCCAGGACCTCTGATTAAAGGTGAAACACTCCCATCAATGCATCACAACCTATCTTTATGTTATTGAGATAGAAATAAATATTTAAGAAAGTTTTGTCTTTATATCACAATACAAAATACTTTTCCTCCAAGATACAAGCTTGTTTAACAAATTTAATTAATACATTGCCAGAAATGAAACAAAAAGAAAGAAAAAGATGTACATTTATTTAATGCAAATGTATAAAAGAAAAAAAAAGAAAAAATTAAACCTATTTAGTTCCATCTGTTTCAAATTAGTTAAATTTTTGATATTTTTTTAATTCAAAATATTTAAATTGTTCAAAATTCAAGATAAATATTTAAATTTTTTTTTTTCATATTTGCCCTTTCATTTATTAAACTTTTATATATTTTTAGGAGATAAATTACACTACATATTTATGATTTTAGAAAGAACAATAGAAAAAAGTATAGTGTAAATTTTATCTTTGAATGTTTTTCTTAATATATGTACATTATTTCACAAATTCAATTAAAATAAGACAGATGAAATATTTTTGAGTGATCACTTCATGGCCATGCAAATGTACGATTTATATATATGATCTTGAGAAACATGCATTGTTCTCTTATTTGTTGGTTTTACAAAATTGGCTTTTTATGTATGATTGCTCGATATCAATGGCAGAATCAAAATTCTATTCGAGAAATGTCACAATTTTAAAAGGTAAAATCATTTAAAAGTCAAGAAATGTCAATATATAATATATAGATTGATATATTAAAAAAATATGTTTATCAAGCTAAACAATGTAATTTTTCGATTAAGAGGTGTTGACGGACATCCTGAAGTGAATGTGGCTCCACCATTACATGCATGGAAGGGCCTATTAACTGTTTTCATCTATTGAAACTCTTTTAAGAATGAGTGTCATTCATCAAGTTATTTGAACTCGAATCAGAATATTGTCTTTGAAAAGTATGAATATAATTGCAAATGTTCAAGATAATTAAAGAGTTGAGAGATATTTCTTCTTATAAGATCACCATTGTGTAACTATTTATCAATAAATGTCTCTTTCCATATTAGGTTAAAATAAAAAATATAAGTAATTTAATTTATAGTTGCAGAAATAGCAACAATGACCTTAAAAAATAGTATTGAGTTTTGGTATATAGCTCAGAAAAATACTCTTCTTAAAATTTAGGGTCAGTGGCGGAGTCACATAGTACTCAGGGGGTTCATCTGAACCCTATTCGGTGAAAAATTATACTATTTTTATACGGTAATTTTTTATGTATATATAATAGATGTCGAACCCCCCTTTGGTTAGTTCGTGTATTCATTTCTTAAAATTTTGAACCCCTTAAAGAAAATTCTGAATCCGTCACTGTTTAAGGTGATTTTGTGAAGATTTGAAGAAGTTAAAAATTTGAGAGTTCTTGATATTCTTTATGTGTTCTTGAAGAAGGAGGAGCAAAAAAAGTACATTAATATTTGATCCAAAACTGTTAAAAAATAAAAGTGTTAAAAATCGTTTGAATGGTTTTATAAAATTAAAATTAAAAAGTAAAGACATAAATAAGCCTTTTCACAAATAATAATGTCATAGATGAGCAAAATTTTTAATAAAGGATATAAATAAAGCTTTTAATAAAATTCTATGACATATTTGAGCCTTTTTTTCTTTAAAAAAAATGTGATTTTTTCTTTCTTCCACCAAATATTGAGCTTATCTTTAGAATTTATTTAAAAAAAGGAATAGTTGGTTAGGGAAATGAAGTCACTCTCAGCAACAACTTAGCTGTACTTGAAAATGATTCTCTCATTTAAATTACAACAAAAGGATTGGTTACAGCTGTATCCAATTTAATTTCTTTCAACTCCCTTAGTCATTTTCCAAAATCATTTTCTCCACTTCCTATTTTTTTTTTTAAAAAAAAGGATTGGTAAAAAACAATGCACAAAAGGTCCCACAAATCTTGATTCTTTTATGTTAATGAAAATAAAAAAAAAGTACTATTCCACTTGTTATAAATAATTACTTATAATGATATTTAAAATAATTTAACAATATAAGTTTTTTGATACTATCGATTTGCAAAAAAATGATATACTGAATTTATTATTTTACTTTTATTAACTCATATATTAAGGGTGTAATTAAAAAAATTAACCTTTCTTGATTTGTAAAAAACTGACAAGTAAAAATAGAAATCAAATTAAGAAATATTTGACAAGTAAACTTGTCTTCTGCACTATTTCAAAATACCAACAATCTTGTTCAATTTATAAAATCAATGAATATTAAAGGTATAATTAAAAAAATAAAATCAATTATAATAAGGAGAAAATTTTAAGAAACACAAACAATAAATAGGTACGCATAATTGTTATGGTTAGTCATAGTACAACATTAAATTAATACTCCATCTTCACTTGTTTATTTTACACGTCGTTTAAAAAATTATAAATAAAAATAATATCTTTTGATTTTACCTTTTAATTTTTTTAGAAACTTTACAAATTTAATTATATTTTTTGAAATAATAATTATATCATAAAATAAAATATTTATGATAATTATTTGTACCAAATGCCAACGGAGGGTCCGTTTACTTTCTCCGCCTGTTTCGTTGTAAATAATGTCTCCTTTGTTTTCACTCTCTCTTTCCTTTTCCTCTAATAAATAAATATACAGATACTCTTTCCATACTTCCAAATATTATGCATATAAATAAATTAATTTCTACCATACAATCGGTTCTTCTCGTGATCTGTGCACGGTCTACATGATACTAATTCTTGGTTTTTGGTGGCTTTGCTTCAACCATTCTTATATATCCATCTCTCTTTGAATCATTTACGTTATACTACTAATTGGGCTCTACTAAGGGGTGACACCCATTTTGGACTTTTGGGGTCTGGGGGTTTTCAAAAAAAGTTTTTTTTTTTTTGAATGACAAAGTTATGATGATTTTCTCAGGCTTTTGGAAGGATTTGAGTGTTTGCAGCTGTAAAAGTGGCTTTGGTTTTGCTATAAAGGAAGAGAAAGCTTCATAGTTAAAAAGGTGGGGTTTTTGGTTTGTTTTCTTCACTTATTACAGTGTTATATGAGTCTTTAGTTTCATATTTTTGTGTGGTTTTGTGCTAACTTTTAGTAACACATGTTTCTTGTTTGAAACAAGTACAATTAATGGGTAAAAATTGCATCTTTTAGAGGGATTGAAACTTGAAAGACCCAAAAAAGAATTAGTGGAATTAAAGGGTTTTTGCTTTTAACTTGTTTGTCAGCAAAATGTTAGATGAAGTGATTCAGCTTTAACAAAGAAGTGATGAAAATGGAAAAAAAAAAAGAACAGTGAAGTTAACATGGAAATTAATAGAAAAACAGTGAATATTCTTTTCAAGAAGTATCTAAATTGTATGCTAGATATGATTGATTGTGTAAAAAGTTGGAAAGAAGGGAGTTTTTAGGCAAAGGAGGATTAAAACACATGCTTCAAGCAGCTTTTAGTTAACTTTTTCCTTATTAAGAAAATGTTTTATGAGCCTTGTTGAGTTATACCTGGAAATGTGTTTCATTTTATTATTAACCTTTGATAACAGCACATAAAACAACATATTTTAGATCCGCTAAACGTTTGACCGTTATAGAAGAAGACGGCTCAAAGATTATAGTGAATAATACAATTGCACCAAGTACAATATTCTGGCTCTGACTTTTAAATATTATAGTGAAAAAGCTTCAAGAAGGGCCAGTTTGAAATGGATGTAACATTTGATCTTAGGATAGTTTTTATGTGTAGTCGACTAGTCGTTACCCTTCTTGTCGTTGTTCTTCTTTGAGGTTTTCCCGTAAAGTATAGTGGGTGCGGGAGAGTGGGGAGTTTTGGGGTGGGTGGGTCAAATGAGCAAGTTATGTTACTACCTATGAAGTTTAGGATTTCAAGGTAGGTGACCATTCTTGTAGTAAAATTTGATGCCTTACCTTTTGCTGCCACTGGGGAGGTTACAGTTAGCTCAATGTGTTTCATGTTTTTCTCAGACTATCCAAAGATGGCCGTGGTTTATCAGGTTTATTTACTTGAACCATGAGGTAAATTATTTATCAGATGCACTTCAGTAAGAGACATTAGCTTGCACTTGATAGACTATACACACATATTTCATTTAATCACCATTTGACTATATGTACTAAATTATTACAAACATTTTACGGCTTATTGAGGTTAATGCATATATTTAAATGAGATGACATATTTTATGGGGTTAATTTAACTACCTAATGGAAGAATAAAAACACGTGCAAAAGTTTTTCCGAAATTTGAACCAAAAGTAATATTGAAACACTTTATTAGGAGCTGAGGTTCTCAATTGAACCAAGGCTTAGTTTGAGTGTCTAAATGAAATATCCTGGCAAATTTAACGGGCTGGCTATGTATTAAGCCCCTTTTTTAGCAAAGGTGGTAAAAGGTTCTGAAATCTAATCGTTTACTTATGTTGCCATCTCCATTCCCATGGGCTTTTCATGGAGATGTGATGTCTGTAGTTCTATAAAAATTACACTGTCAATATCGTTTAGCATTGCGCAGCAATGATAATTAGTACTGGTGAAAAACTGTGGACTTGACACCTGATTTTCCTTTGTATTATAGTATCACTTGATAATAGATATGATACACTTGATGATTAACCAAACGTAAGTGTTGACATGGTGCTCCCTGGACAAATTTAATAGCAGAGATTTTTATTGTTCATTCATGCATTTAACTTTGTTTACTCATTGAAGAAATTACCAAATAATGCTGGATCTTAAATAGCTGATTGCTGGATTTGTTGACATTTTCCTAAAAATGCAGCATATGCCAATCTAGTAAATCCACGATTTCACCAGTTGGCTGATAGTAAATGGTTCATGAATGGCGTTCCATAGGCGAAATATTAAAAAAATGCAACTGCTTGTTCGTTTCTTTTTCTCCTTTATCGTTACTGGTAGTTCCAGTTTGTTTTTCAATTTTGATGTGTATGGTTTTAACTTTGGATGAACTCAAGTTTGTAAAAAATGTTGCCCTTCTCTCTCCTTTGTGAAAAGTCCATCCTATTTGTTTGCAATTTAAATCTTGCACTGCCTGGTCATATTCTAAGGGTTCTACACATAAGTTCACCTTAAGAAGCTAATAAGCTGAATTAATATGCAATGGTAAGAGCCGGAACATGTGATGTGTGGGTTAGGCACACATCACGGGTTTGAAGCTAGCTGTAGAAAAAAGGCTGGTATTTAAGTGGAGAATAAAGGAGCGGACCCATTATATACCGAATTTCAAACCATGAGCCGCTAGCCCTCGGGGAACTCTTTGGTTGTACAATAGAAGTGTGTTTAATTGAATGTTTCTTATTTCATTGAGTGAATAATAGGAAAACCTACTTTCTGCAATTGAATGTGGAATTTGATATCATCCCTGTTTTGACATTTATTAACTACTTCTAATGTCCCCATCCTGACCACCACTTCTTGACTTGCAGGATTTAATAGACTGAGGTCAAAGCGTAGAACAAATGGTGGTGTTTTGACCAAAATGGATCCTCAGGCTTTTATTAGGCTGTCAATAGGGTCGTTGGGGTTGAGACTCTCCGGTACAACTTTAAACGGTACAAAATCCGGGATAAGTGCACTCTCTTCTCCCTGTGTATGTGAGATCCGTCTTCGAGGTTTCCCTGTACAAACATCATCTGTTCCCTTTATTTCCTCGCCTGAAGCTACCGTGGATATTCACAATGTTGCGTCCAGCTTTTATCTTGAAGAATCGGATTTGAAAGCCTTACTTGAACCTGGGTGTTTTTATGCCCCTCACGCATGTCTGGAGATAGTTGTATTCACTGGACACAAAGGCGGCCACTGTGGTGTTGGTATTAAGAGACAGCAAGTTGGGACTTTTAAGTTGGAAGTAGGTCCTGAGTGGGGTGATGGAAAGCCAGTCACTCTGTTTAATGGCTGGATAGGAATTGGCAAGAACAAGCAGGAGAGTGGAAAACCTGGAGCCGTG
>DF360334.1:16559-45355 GCA_000787875.1 Solanum virginianum | reverse complement strand
GTGGAAAACCTGGAGCCGAGCTTCATTTGAGAGTGAAGCTGGACCCTGATCCAAGATATGTTTTCCAGTTTGAAGATAAAACAAAACTAAGCCCCCAGATAGTGCAGCTTCAGGGAAGCATCAAGCAACCTATTTTCAGTTGCAAGTTTAGTCAGGACAGGTAATATATAGTTTTCTTTTTATTTTTCAAGTATGCTTCAGAAGTAGATAGCTGAAGTTCTTTCTGTTATCTACTTTTTTCAGGGTACTACATTTAATTTGGTTCACTTCTATACTTTACTCTTAAATCTGTCTGTCTGTAGTCCTTCGCTAGAGACTGTGCAAAGTGCTTGTACAGGGCATATCTTGTCTAACGCTGTTTTCCTTCCACAACCATTTCAGGATTCCATTTTAGAGTTCTGTCTTTTCTGTAATTGTTTTGTGTTCTGCTGAACTTACAGGGTATCTCCGGTAGATCCATTAAATAATTTTTGGTCAAATTCAGTTGACGGTTCTGAACTAGATGTAGAGAAAAGAGAGAGGAAAGGATGGAAAGTGAAGATACATGATCTCTCTGGCTCGGCTGTTGCAGCAGCGTTCATTACAACTCCATTTGTTCCATCAACAGGTTGTGATTGGGTTGCCAAATCCAACCCAGGAGCTTGGTTGATTGTTCATCCTGATATTTGCAGGCCCGGATGTTGGCAGCCATGGGGAAAGCTTGAAGCATGGCGCGAACGTGGGATCAGAGATACCATTTGCTGTCGCTTCCATCTTCTATCTGAGGGACAAGAAAATGGTGGTGATCTCCTCATGTCAGAGATCTTGATCAGTGCAGAAAAGGGTGGTGAGTTCTACATAGACACGGACAGACAGGTTCGAGCAGCAACAAGTCCATTGCCTAGTCCAAGAAGCAGTGGAGACTTTGCAGCACTTAGTCCTGTTGCAGGTGGCTTTGTCATGAGCTGTCGAGTACAAGGTGAAGGGAAATGCAGCAAACCCCTCGTGCAACTTGCCATGCGACATGTGACCTGCGTGGAAGACGCAGCCATTTTCATGGCACTTGCTGCTGCAGTTGATCTTAGCATCGAGGCATGCAGGCCTTTCCGCAGAAGGCTACGAAGAGGAAGTCGCCATTCATGGTGATGTACGCACATAATGATGGGGGAGACTGATTGATATTCTTCTCTTATGAACTAAGCCAAGCCCTTCTTGTATTTCTCCTGATTGTTGTAACAACTTGACTTCTTTGTATAGAACCAACTTAATCTATATTTATTTACTGTCTTTTCAAAAGTTGTTCATTTCGGTTCTTACTCACGTGGAAGTTTAATTGGATTGCTAAGGTCACGTGATTCAATGGCTGTGATCATCAGGACCATCATGATTCTGTCGTGTCCTTGCCATCTGAATCAATTCTGAACGAACATTATTGTGATGCAAGTATTAGTAAAGACGAAGTTGTAGATTCATGCTCCACTGTTACACTCGACAAGGAATATCTCCACGCGCATTTATATTATGGATGTTACATGTAACGTAAATTTTTAACATTGGACGTTGTATCCTTGAAGAATTGGATTTGAAAGCCTTCCAGATGTCAAAGTCAATTGTATCAATGCATATAAATGAGAAATTTAGAGAACTGACGTATACAGATATAGAGTAGAAGATAGTAGTTTTCCCTTCTCATTTATAACTTGTCAGTAGTATATTACTCCATAATGATAGAAACAAATGTTACTTCGTGCAGAATGCAGCTGTACCATCTAGTTTTGTTAATGGTCAATATATAATCTGCGAGTTTTACACCTGAACAATGTTGTATATTTAAATTTCCCTATTCTATTCCGTAAGTTAAATAATTCTCTTGAACCACCCACCATATATATTTATACATTGCTGTGGACCCCGTAGTCATTCAATGAGAATGGATAAAAGGCTTGTGGGATTAACGTAAGGGGTAGGGATGGCTATATTTTTAGGAGCAAACTTCGGGCAAATATGAAGTGCATGAATACAACTTATGCCTTGGAATGAAAGACAATTCCGAATCCGCTTTTTCATGTAGATGTTCAATTTTCACCAACTATTTACTAAAACACAGCCTGAAATATCAGTTATTTCCCCTTTCTACCTTAACAATGGTGATAGTGAACATATTACACACCCCAAAGAAAAGGGGCCACTTGGCTGCAAGCCAAAAAAAAAAAAAAAAAAAAAAAANAAAAAAAAAAAAAAAAAAAAAAAAATCCAAGAGGCAATAGCCAGATATTGCCAAAATCTTAAAACATAAAATTCACGTCATTACAATTGATAAAGGTACAATCACTTTTACAAAACGGACAGAAGTTGGACTGGTTACTCCTAAATCACTATTGAGGGCAAATGCTGAGTATTTACAGTCTTCCTTGAACTTCTTCCTCTACAGATCACAATATACCACAACAACATTTTTAGCTATCCAGAGATTGATAACCATCTTATAGCACTACTACCTGTCATGGAAGTGTATATTCCATCAAACTTGGTAGGCAATGCCATTGATCTTGGTACTGCTTATTTAATGTTTTCTCTCCCATTTACTTTCCCGTCTGCCATCCCGTTCTCTTCGTTCCACAATTTGCCTGGACTTACTCCCCCGGGGACCATGCCTTTGAGACGACCCAAAGTTCATGGATGGTCCCTCAAGTGCCGATACTAAGTCCGCATCTCCAATACTCCCCGTGTCCCCTGAGTCCTTACTGCCATCAAAGTTTTCTTCATAACTGCTGCCACATTCATCTGATCTGTCACGTGATTGTAGAATAGTTGGAAGCTGACCAGAGAATTGCCTAGGCCCTGAGAGAACGACAGTAGGCATGGTTACCATTGATGAGCTCGTTGCAGTTTCAGGGTGTGTCATCCCTGTACTTGTTCTGGTCCCTTCATTACCTGCTCTTCCATTTTCCCTTTCACGGTATCTTTCCCGCGGCCTACTGCATTAGATTGAAAAACACATCAAGAGACGATTCCTTGTATTTCAAGATTCTGTTGCACCAAACCACTGTATTTTTCAATTGTCAAGAGCAAAAAATTAATCCAATAGTCAAGTCAGTTATAATAATCCCAGTTGACACTTGATACTGATTGAGAAACGGATGGACCAAGTTAGTTGCTGCTTGATGTTGCAACCTTTTTGTTGACAAGTGAGAGAGAGAGAGCAAAAGTAGGACAATTTACTCCCACTGCCACCATTTTTGGAGGCTGCGATGTGCGATCTACAGTATTGCTATAATTTATCATGAAACAAAAGTATCAGGCAAACAAACTTACCCACTATTTGTGGATGAAAATTCTCGTCTTGATGGTCGAACTCCAGATTCAACTTGCTCAAGTTCTCGCTGCAGTTCTCTCTGCAAGAAGATACGGTGAAATAGGCATACAAGACTTCCATCCCATCATATGAAACTTAAATATAATTCAGCATAATCATGAGGATACTAGTTCTTTATAAATACCTAATGGTGTCTCACACAATAACTTTTTAAGATTACAAGGAAATGATTAATCAAGTATAAAGGTAAGGCTGAAATGTCTGGACACTCTCCGCTTATGGGAATGTGTCATTAGGCTGTTAAGGCTGGATTAAGACAAACAATTCAAAGGAGAGAGCAACCAGGAACTGAGGCAATGTTCAAAAATTGAAAGGAAAAGACTTAGGAAAAATCAAGAAGAAAAAACTCACAGTGAAACTTAAATAAAGTAAGAAACATAATCTGTATTAGGTGTCTGAATCCTCCGTACAAAAAAAGAAGCTTTTTATTTTTATGAAGCTGATATGTTGTGTACTGCTGATTTACATATTAAAAAAGGTGTATCACAAGATATCCACTATATTCAGAGAAGTCACTTGGCATAAAGGGAGATATCATTGATGCAAACAAAACCTAAGCATCCAATAGGCATCATTTTAATTGGTCTAGTTAGACCAAAGAAGTATTGGGGGGAGGTGATAAAACAAGATATGGTGAAACTTCATCTCACCTAAGACATGACCTTAGAAAGAAAGGAGCGGAGGGCGCGTATCAGGGTAGAAGGCTAATAGTCTAGTCGAGGTAGGTTGATGTATGGCCTTGTGATATAGTAGGTTAGTAGGAGTGGTCGTGTCTTTATATCCTGTGTTGTCATTATCCGTCTCATATTTGTTACTTTATCGTATTTACATACTATCATTTGCTTTTCATTATTAGTCGTTTTCCTTTCTTCCCTTTCTTTTCCTTTTTTTTCATATCTAGTGTCTTTTACTTATGGGGCTTGATTTTTGAGACGAGGGTTTCCCGGACAACCATATCTCTATGAGGTAGTGGTAAGGTCTGCGTACATTTTACCCTCCCCAGACCCCACTTGTGGGATTCCACTAGGTATGTTGTTGTAGTAGTTTGAAACACTTTGTCCTATCTGTCATATAAGCGAGGATGACAATTAAGCTATGATCATCTTTCATACCTGTGCTTGCTTTTCTTTCTCTAGATCAAGGTTGTGTCGCAACTCCCTGGTTTTTGCACGTTCAAGCTCCAGCATACGTTGTCTCTCAATCTCCTTTTCCACTTCAGCCATCCTCTCTCTAACACAGTAGCATCATGTAGACATTTTACAATCAACATGTAATCATCAAATAATGTAAGCAAGAGATTTGAGGGAGTACTAGGAAAACCTATCCATCTCTTGTAGAAGTTCAGCTTCTCGAAGAGCTGCCTTTTCCAAGAACTTTTGACGGGCATGCCTATCGAGTAGTTTCCTTTGCCTGCGTGCTACAACCTCCTCTTTGAGTTTCGCCTTTTCTCTGGCAAGACAAGATACAAAGAAGAGCTTAATAAATTAGTCCAACGTCAATCTTCTTTAATTCTTTTTCCGCTTAGGGAAGATGAGTTTAGAACCAACAAGCGTTCTCAGATCGAATAGTGTGTTTCATTTTCTTCCATCAATCAGTTCTACTGTCCATTGGTGGGGATGGAGGTAGGAGATGAAAGGCAAGATGTTCAATTGAAAGTTAAATTACTAAGATCAGCTCACTTCAGCAGAGTGCATGGATTAAAGAGAACTTACCAGAACAAATATATAGAGAACAAAAATATAGTCTAATGCAAAAATAACCTTTATCCTGCATCAAATACATAGAGGAGGAGACCCACCAACCCTACATTTTATACAAGTGAAATCTCAGACATTGAAAGACATCTCAGTTACCCTAACGAAAATTACAAATCTAAACAAGCATGTAGCGGATTCACCAACCCTAAAATGGGTCAAAGGCAACAAAGAAAATCAGAGGTTCATTTTTTTCTTTTTCTTCGGAGAGGGCGGGAGGAGAGCAAACAGGAAAGTAGGTATACGCTAACATTCAATGAAGTACAAGGATAAAAATAAAAAACTCTAACTAGAAAGAGTTGGCATGCCCAGGCAAACAAGTGAAGCCCTGAAGCTACAAAATGACAGTAAAAGTGTGAATGTATGCATGATAAACAAAAGATAACATTGTTCCAAAAATACAGCTATGAAATACAACTCTTATCTAAAATAAATATGGTGCATACAAGGATTTGATTTCCTCTTTGATTTGCTGCAACTGGTTATCTTGCCTGGCGGAATCTGCACGATAAAATTTCAAAAGAAGAATGTCAGAAAATGTGAATGTGCCCCCGTCAACCGGTGTAGTTGAACAAAAAAATTAGCTACAGCACTTTGCTCTGCGGCAGTTCATGCAACTTTGCTATGCGGCAGTTCATTCACCAGTATCAAGTCAGCCTTTTATTCAGTGGGAGCACCTAGCAGTCTCACTTACAAGAAAAAATGCACTGATATGATGGATAGAATTTTGTGGTCCAAAGCATTATACAAAATATGCACATATTACTAGAAAATATTACCAGTTAGGAACTGAAGCTGATGCAAATCTTTAAATTCAGCTGATAATTCCTGCATTATTTTTTCCTTCTGAAGAAGTTCCAATTCAATCTCGGCCTCCTCCAATTCCTTGAAGAATTGAAGCTACAGTCAAGAGAAAAGCTCAAGTAATAATGAATGTCATAAAGCTATTAAACCCTTACCAGAACCTTTTGGTGGCATTCCTTTGAGAAGAAGTCAAAGTATGAGTTGACTGTGGACAAATCAGCTATGACCTGAAAAATTGAATGAAAAAAATGGATACCTAATACAGCATTCTAGAAGACTATTAAGGTCAAATTAGAGAAAATATGGTTTATAGAAAAACAAGAGGCTACTAATTACTAGTTGATGGAACTACCTGCAGAAAGACACCCAAACAACAAAATACATAACTAATAAGACAAGGGAAAGAGACATAATGAAGGGTTAAGAAACAGGAATCAATATAAACTGCCTTGTGCTTATTATTCTACAAGAGACAAGACATTTATATGAAGAAAGGCCATGAAAGGTTCAAGGGCTAGCTACAACAAAGAGAACTGAATTTTACTAACTTCTCTTGTTAGCATTTTGATCGTATTTTCATTTTTCATTTTTCACTTTAAATTACTTATTAGTATTCCTTAAATTGCAGGATCTTTAGTTGTTCGTTAATAGCATAGCTTATTCCTAGAATATCCGTGTTAGTGTCAGATAAGGCAGTATGCTAGATATGATGTCCCACTTTTTTTTTTCTGAGCAGTTAACATATCTATTATAGACAGAGAACTACACCAAAGGTGTTCTTCAGTAATAATTGAAAGTAGTATTCATATGAGAAAAACCCACCACCTAAACCTCATAAATAAAGTGAAACACGAGGAATGTCCTCTGCCTCCTAAGAATATTCATGAATACATCAAAAGTAGAAAAGAACTAGGCCTCCTAAGAATATTCATGAATACATCAAAAGTAGAAAAGAACTAGACAATTAATCTTCAACCTCAGAAGAGAAATACTCTTATCTTCAAAACACCTTTGGTTTCTCTCCTTCCAAATTGTCCACCACATGCATACTAGGACAATCTTCCATCTCCCCCTCTATTTCTCCCTCCATTCTAACAGATTATCATCTCTATTCTGGCAAGCTAAAACTTCCAATGTACTCCTTGGCATAGTCCACCTGATTCACCTCAAGGTGATGAAAATCTGTCAAAGTTGTTCCATCACTTTTTTGTTTGAGAATTCATACAATTGTATTCTTCATCACTAAGGAATGCTGGCCACCTCCAAGAAATTACAAGCTATTAAGGTTAAGACTCTAAGCTTTACAGAGCACTTAAGAAATCTACCATCTCCTCTAATTCTTCAATACAATTTCCTTTGCACCAAACAAGTGAAGACACTAGACAGTTCCATTCCACATCATGCATGGACTTGATCTTGTCTTTCAAAAACATCTCCCATATCTTTCTTTCCTTACTCTCCACCACATACATGAAGGTATAATCCTCCACCATTTTTCTGACTCTTGCTACCCCCTCCTCATTCAGAAGCACATCAAATCAGCAGTATGCTCAGGCATTGACCATTCAGTCTTAGTGAGACTGAGGAAGAGGTTCCACAGTTGTGTAGTGAACTTGCAATGCAGGAAAAGATGGCTATTTGTCTCCCCAGTTCCCTCACACAAAAAATATCTTGCCATTACTACTCTCCCCTTCTTTCGTAGAACCTCATGTGCAGGGGCGGATCTATGTATAGCCGTGGGGTGCCACGGCACCCGGTGACCTCGGTAGAAAGTTTGTTTATATATGTATTAGAAAGCCTACAAATATTAAACGTGCCGCCTAGAATATTAAATATGAACATAGTGCGGGTGGTGGAAGGTCGAGACTTTGTCCTCAAGGACACGGGTTCGACTCTACACCTGCACATTTTATATCCATAGCGTTTTTCCCTATTGAAAAAAGCCGACTCACTACATGGATTCGAACACGCAACCATCAACATTAAAAATAGAAAGAAACTTATCCACTAGGCCATGGGTGCTTCATGATTTTTTTGTACTTTAAATAAGTTATATCAATGGTGTGAAACTTCTCAATTTGAATTTTGCCGACTTTTTTTCTTTTATTATTATTATCATTATTTTAAGCATGAGATATTACTTTTCTATTTTAAAATTTATATGACATACTTTCTTTTTTAGATTATCCTAATAAATGTTATGTATCTATAACTAGAACAACCTTAATTTAAAATTCTCCTCTTACCCTTAATGGAATTATTTATATTCACACCAATGATTAAAGTTTGTTTTAGACCTTCTCCTTCAAAATTTTCTTAGCTTTTTTGTCAAAATTTTAGAAATTTGATGCGGAGTTTCTCTTACTCTTTGTTCTATTATCTAAATCATTTGGATGCATATGAAAAAGGAAATAATTTAAATTATGATAATTTAAATTTTACCAAGAATTCAACTTCACAAAATAAAATGCACGTTCAATTAAAGAACGACATGGAAGCTATACTGAAATCTCATATGATTTCGCTGATCTTTTAGATTTTTACTGTTGTGAGTCAATATTTTAACATATGACTTAATTGAGTGTATTTAGAATATGTTATATAGAGCGTGAAGTATTAATAAATGTAAATATTTATTTCATCTAAATTTAAATAAAATTATGTATATAAAAAAATTTAAGTCACTTTATATTTAGTCTGTTATATAGAGCACAAAACATTAATAAATACAAAATAATTACTTCATCATTAAGTGTATTTAGAATATAAACATTCATAGAGTACAATTAGAGAGGATATTGGAAGTTTTTTTCTTTGCGCCTAGTTGTCATATTTTTTTGGGAAAATGTACCCCCCCAAACTATAACCAAAATTCGAGACACACTTAAACTTTAACTTGGTCCTATTACCCCCTTGAACTTATTTTTTTCGTAATTAAATATCCCTTATTTGTCTACTTAACACGCCTAACCAGCTAAATTATATTCTGTGTAGTACATGCGCGGACCCCACATGTCACCTAGGCAAACAAGGGGCATTAAATTACGAAAAAAATAAGTTCAGGGGGTAATAGGACCAAGTAAAAGTTTAAGTGTGTCTTTGGAATTTTGGTTATTAATGTTAACAAATTAACATTTTGAATGATCTCTATAATAAAATTAAAAAAAAAAAATCATCTAAATGAATATAGTTGGTATAAAAAATATATCAAAGATTTGGCCCTCTTGCATGAACACACTTTGCACAGATATTGCACAACTGCACAATCGAAAAAATGAGTACTATTTTTTTATTTCGTTATATATGTATGCAATATAAACATTTTAATCATGTTTTGAAAGAAAAAGAACTAGAAGATAAGAATTTGTTACTTGAAGTCAAGTAGCGGGTCGTGACATATAGCTCTCAAATTTTCTCCGCTAATTTTTTTGATCTAAAAATACACTCGAACATATCCCTAAAACTAATAGATTAGATTATATAATAAAATTTGGAGATATAAAATAATTCTTATTTTTATGTTTGTGTGTTATTTTTTTATAAGCAAACTTTAGATAAATATTTTGAGTTATTAAAAATTGTAATTTAAAATACACAACTACCCCCCCTCCCGACAATAACCAAAATCCCAGAGATACACTTAAACTTTTACGTGGTCCTATTACCCCCCTGAACCTATTTTATTCGTAATTTAATGCACCTTATTTATCCTTAACCACACACCTAAGTTTTTGTGTGTAATACACGCGCGGATCCCACATGCCACGTAGGCGAAGAAGGGGCATTAAATTACGAAAAAAATAAGTTCAGGGGGGTAATAGGACCAAGTCAAAGTTTAAGTGTGTCTCTGAAATTTTGGTTATAGTTTGGGGAGGTACTTGTGCATTTTCCCTATTTTTTTTTATTCATTTTCTTTATAAACTGAAAAGATGAATAACCGAATGGAAGTCCCAAATTGCAATTTACAAGGTAAAAAATAGGTTAAATATTTGATCAATTTAATCAATACGTCTATTTTAAGAGCGATATGGCACCCGTACTCTTTAAATCCTGTATCCGCCTCTGCTCATGTGTAAGGCATGCTCTCTTCACCACTAACCAAGTGAAGCATTTAACCTTAGTGGGAGCCATGCTCTTCCAGATGTTTGGGCACTCACCTTCATCACACTATTGTCCTTGTACATTTTGAAAATCCCATCCTGAATATCTCCATTTCAGTGTATCAGTGTGATTGGACATTTTATTCATAGAGAAAATCCCATCCTGAATATCTCCATTTCAGTGTATCAGATTGTATAGTGGACTTCACAAAAATAATGTTTTCAAGGCAATAGTAAGGATTATGGGATAGAGGAAAAAGAAGATTGTATAGTTTTTTTTTGATAAAGGTAAAGTTGTATTCTTCAGCAATGAGGGAATGCTGGCACCCAACAAAAAGATTTACATCAGTAGCCCAACAAAAACAGACTTAAGAATTGCTGCTACTAAGCTTACAAGTAGGAAAAAAAGTCCAAGATCTGTCCAGCATCCTCTATAACCTCCTCTTTACACCAAAAAAAAAAGTCTTCATACAAAGCCATTTAGTCTTTTGTACTGATTCTGCAGTGTGTTCCATGCACCTCTTGTTTCTTTCTCTCCAGATAGTCCACCATATACAAGAAGGTATCATGCTCCACCATTTCTTCTGACTTTACTCCCCCCTCTATGTATCAGATGTATAGTAGCGCCAGGAAAATTTCCACTTCACTCGATAAAGTTGTTAACCTATCTACCTCCCAGTCATTTAGATGCCTTCTAAAATTCAGATTCCACCCTTGAGTTTGACGAGCTCTCAAGAATGGCTGTTTCAAGATTACTACTTACCATCATAAGATCAGGATAAGCTTCCTGAGAAGGAGCTTGCCATATCCAATTATCCTTCAAGAACAGGGCATTGGCGTCATCTCCAACCTTAATTCTGGAGTTGCCCTTAGCTTTGGCCATAGTGATCTGATAGTCCTCCAAATCCCCATCCCATAAGTGTTGTTCACCTCATTGAAGCACCATGTGCTGATTGACCAGACTTGAGGGAAATGACCTCTTTTCATAGAGTAGATTCTTCTGCAAGAAGAGATGATTTATCGTTTCTTCTTCAGCTTCAACAAAAAGCATCTAGAACATAGATGCAGACCCCCTGTCCATTAGCTTATCTTGAGTTAGGACAACTTGTTTTGCCATTAACCATGTAAAGCATGCAACCTCACATGGAATCTTGACTTCACATATCATCTTCCAAGGCCAAACTCAGATTCTTTCACACTAAGGGGCCATTAAACCTAGCTGTAGCACCTAAACATGCTTTGGCACACTTCTGCCAGTAATTTTTCTTCCAGCTATTTACTAGAGAAAACTCACCAGTGTGCCTCTTTACAATGAGCAACCTTTTATGGTAGTGTATCCATAATTTGTGTTGAGAATATAATTAAGTAAAGGTGTGCTCTCTCTAACAACACTAGCTTTTAGATGAGATAGTCAGACACTTCCACATGATGCTAGAGCAGGCGATCACGGGATTGAATCTCACCACACCCCTTGATTAAAAAAATAAAAGAATCTCCACGTGCTTAACCCATGAAACAAGCAGGCCTTCATGTGAGAGGGCGTGTTGAGGATATAATTGAGTAAATAAACTATGCTCTCTCAAACAACTTAAGCTTTTAAATGAGATGGTCCACACAATTCAACAATTTGCAAACCCATCTCAAGACCATAAGATTGTTCGTGTACGAAATGTTACATACATAGTCCCACATCGAGAAAATGTAATATATGTATTGTATATAATCCTATGAACACAGAACACATGTATCCTGTACCCTATGATTCTCTCCTTTTCTGTTAGTTCCTCACAGGAGAGAAATCAACACAAATGTGAACAGGAAAAGACCACATCAGACATTAAACTAAAAATGAATCATGCTGAGGCTGACTGCTACCTTAAAATCAAATATAAATCAGCTGATATTTTCATCATAGAAAGCAATTATTAATTTTAATCAAACCAAATACCATCTGTGTTCTAGACAACTTTCAAAGGTACAACTGGAGTTGCTTTATACATATCGGGTCAGATGAAAAGGGGGTCATCTTGCTGAAAAATAGATCATTAACAAGAGACTTACTGGATTAAGATTGTTTATACCTGAAGAATTGTTTCGCGTGTATGACCAAAATCTGGATCCATTTGATGCTGGGAATTTGAAGAGAGAGCTTCTTTCAACTTCTTTTAACCATAGAAAGAAGTTCACATTAGATGGACTTCACAAAAATAATGTTTTCAAGGCAATAGTAAGGATTATGGGATAGAGGAAAAAGAGAGCAGGAATTTGACATTTTGATGTTGAAAAATTCTATACGTAAATTACTAAGAAAGTGACATATCCGACTTGTTATTGGTCCATTACCTCTTTTGCCTCATTCCCTTCATTTCTCAGTCTACATAAAGCTTGGCAAGTTCTTTTCTCAAGTCCAACAGGAAATCTTTCTGGAAAAAATGCGACAAATCAGATAGCAAAATAAGCACAACATTGACAGAACTCAATCTTATATCTGCTTTTGGTTTTAGTAGGAAAGTACAAGACAACTATACCATTTGCTCCCAATGCAAAACTTTCAATACTGCTCCAAAGATTTTCAGGAATAAGTGAAATATCTTCAACTGGAGAGTATAGGCAAATACTGGCAAAAAGTATAATCGAGAGTTGCACTAATGGTCCTTCACAGGTTGGTTGCGATAGTTTTGTCAAACACTGTAGAACTGTATCCGCTGCTGCAAGAAATGATTGCAAGTTGCGTCTTTCAGAGAATGGTATATAGTTGACAAGAAGGGCCGTTGCGTGGATTCTCAAACGCTGTGATGGGTCAGATGAAGACAGCAAAGCTACCTGATCCCATGTACCAGAAACGAGCGCAGATATAATTGGCTCACATGCAGAAGACTGACTTAATGATGAGGATACTTCATCACAAATACTAGAACATAATAAAGCCGATCCACTATGTCCGTCTTGGCTCATGAGCTTCCCCAACTGTTTCAGTGCAATAAATCTTTGTTCAGGTTCCGGATGGCAAAGCATGAAAGAGAACAAATCAATCAGAGAACCTTCACATTCATGGTAGGCGTGGATGCCTCTTTCACATAGCTGAGAGATCCATTGATCACTGTGAAGCCTCCAAGCAATACTTGGGGCACCATGCAAGAATTTTTTTACTGCAGAGCATACATTGCCAATAACACTATGCAAAGAGAAGTGTTGAGGAACTGCAAGTACAGAAGCAAGGATCACAGAAGCAAGTTCCCACAAGTGGTTCTCTTGAAACAATAGAATCATTTCTGTAAGTCCTTCAAGACTGATTTTCCAAAAATCAGTGTTATCAGAAATAGATTCCATCTTAAGCAGAACTCCCTCCTCACTGCCTTCAGAAACTGGAAATTTCTCAGCAACCAAATGCAAGCATCTTGAGTACACAAAACTTTCGGCAGAAACAAGGGCTAGACTCTTTGCTAATTTATGGTGAATCCTAAAGCATCGTTCAATAGTTGGATTGAGCTTAGAAATGAGTGTTTCTAGGTCCTTCAAGAATCTTACAACTTCCATAACTTTGAGGTGAGGTTTTTTGCTCACAACAGCGTCATCATCCATGTTTATTTCATTCATCTCAGTTGAGCAGATATCCAAAAGAAAAGTTGAGTGCTGTTCAGATCTATCATCACATGGTGCAGAATCCATTTCAGACAACGGAGATATAGCATAGGGAATGACACCCCAGCCTCTCAATGTCTTGAGGAGCAAAACTCTGCAATTTCTTAAAACAGCCTGATATGCACAAATATAATCATGAAATGAAGTAGTTGGCTCACAAGAAGCAAAATCAGCACAGGATATAGAAGACTGCAATAGTTCAACTTTCCGTTGCAAGGATAGATCAGGAAACATCGATGCCAAAACAAAAATTGGCATCGCCTTGCATAGTCCATCTTCTCTTGGAGTGTTATGGTTCTCACCTTTGATAATGTCAAAAAGTTCATCAAAGCATAAGGATTCTAAATCAAGACATGAATCATCACTCACTAAGTTTTCATTGGCAGAACATTTCCCCAAAGAAAATGAGATAATTGGCTTTACCAAATGCAACACTGAACTGAGAAATGACACGTCACAATATGAAGACCTACACAAGGAAACAAGAACTTGCATCATCTTTGGTACTTCTGGTACTAGTGCTTCCATGTACTCAGCTACCATGGCTTCAAGCACATAAAAGACAATTGCTTTTGCATTCTTAGCAACAAAACCTTTTGCAAAGCCAGTAGATTGGTTCTCTTCTCGAACAAAACGCCATGAACAAAAATCAGAAAACCAACATAATAAATCGGGTACAATAGCAGGAGAAAAAGATCTCAATTGCAAAGCAACAGCCTCCAATATAGATTCCCCAAAAACTTCAAACTCTTTTTGCAATTTGGGGAAAAACTGACTTATGTCAGGGTGTATAACAGAATAAGACTGATCTACATTCTGTGGACTACAACTTTCACCCCCTTTCCTAGATCTTGAATTGCTAACAGATTCTTCAATTTTCTTGTCATCTTTCTGCTCCAGGTAACCTACTACAGCAAGCTCATCTGAAAATATAGACAGAAGATATGTCACCTGTTGAAGATCTGAGACAAGGAAGAGTTTCTCCTTCTGATACTGTTTAGCATTACGAGCTATTGCCATCCAGCCAAGAAAACGGGCAAGAGGGAAAGTTGAAGATGAGAATGCAGGTATTTTCTGCAGCCAAGCTGAAGCAGGAACTAGATTAGCAAACCGAAAACCGCTCCTGTAGTTAATTGAAAGCTCGGACCCTTCATCACAACCACTTGAAGCAACTATCAATCTCTGAAGAAGAAACCAGCGACGTCGAGTTGCATGCAGCTTCCACTCATTCAACTGGACAGTTCCTTCTTTTAATTGATAGTAAAAAGATCTCAGCTGTTGGTTTAAGTGCTCAGCAGATTTTATGATTGTGTCAACAATGAGAACAGGAGGACAGTTCAATCTAGTTCCAGAGTGCAAAAGAAACAGCAGAATTTGCAATAGTATCTCGTGTGTCGGGTGCTCCTCCTTTTGGAGACGAAGAATTAAAAAATCGCATATAAGTGCTTGGTTCTGACGAAGTAAGGTGATAGCATCTGCTGATTTTATATCTTGCTGAGATAAATCAAGTTTTTCATCATTCCCTTCAACATAGGGAGTGATACATTCCCCATCTGAGTTCTGCCGATACTTCCTGTCGAGCTCAGCTGCTTCAAGCATTATTTCAAGAACAAATTTGTCCCTTTTCCTCTCAAGATCAGCAAAAATTTCGAAGTCATTGCCCTCCTCAAGAAGTTCTCGAAGAACAGAAACTTCATGATTTTTACACGGCTTCTTAGTACTCGGTTTGTTCATGATAGGTGAACTGTCACCGGAAGACACCATAAAGAATGGATTAACATAGCACTCTGCTGCTAAAAGCAAAGCATCTATAGCAGCATCATGACCCTCGGGAGTGATCTCACGCTGAGAGTGCAAGTCCAGAGCTAAACGCCTAAATTCAGAAGCTTTCATCTGACAATCTCGATAACTCACAAGCTGAAAGTAATCATCATGCAGATTAGAATACTCCATAGTATTATCAATAGCAGATAGCAAGCCATTGTCAAACTGATTGTTTGTGGACTTCTCAACGATGTAATCAATTTCCTTCTTGACATCAGAACTTGAGTCTCTGCACTTCTTCTCTAGGTTCCCAGAGACTAGTGAGATTCTATTGAGCTCTGGGGGGGAAAAGAGAAGGTTCACTTCCTCGGGGATGTCTACTTTTACATTCAGGTTCACTTCCTCGGGGATGTCCACTTTTCCAGTCATATCAGAATCAACTTTTGCATCAGAATCATCATGACTACCAGATCTGGAAGAAGCTCCACCATTGCGTAGGACAGAAGAAAGAGGTGAAACATTCAATAATTGTGGTCCTAGAAGCTCAGCACTAGGAGATTGGCGAAGGTTGACGTCAGAAGGAAGCTGCATGCGAGGTTCCAAAACTGCGAGAAGTACACTGCATATTCATTGATTCAAGACAAATTCAGTGCAGTCAAGCAGCATGTATATCTTGGGAAAAGCTTACTATCATATGCACTTGAGCACTAGTTACCACACAGAATTCAGGATACCAGGTAACTCTTTCACTACACATAAAACACCTTTACATAGAATCAGCTGAATAAAATAGTAACTATTTTGTTTCACCAATTACGGCTAGCAAAATAGCCCAATCAGATTCGCCACAACAATCTTCCCATTAAAGTTCTTTTACCTGACAAAGCTTTGCCCTTTTTTGTCACTCAAAGATGTACAGAAATCCTCTTTCCAAGATAATCAACAGTATATGGACTACCTTTGTCCAGGCCAGGCATGTTGATGCCAACAACAAAACAATCAATCTTTTATAAATTATAATAAGAGTAGTCATTGGACATAGAAAAGTAGTTCTTGCTTAGCATCAGTCTTGAAAACATTTGAAAGGTGGTTACAACCGATCCATTTTCAATGTAGAATATCATTTTGCATCAGAACTAAAACCTGCTTTAATCAAGTACTTCATATAGGAAATCTGTCTTTCTGAGATGAATACAAGGTGAAAATTCCAAAGTAGATTGGCAGCAGAATTGAACAAGATGCAGGATATATTCAGAAAAAAACTGAAAACCTTTATTTCACATTTAGATAATTCATAATTATGATCATTGGGATATCTTCTATGCATTGAGTTTAAAATATCAGGATACCATCCAGATTGATGACATCTTACTCTTTACAGAGCATAGACTACCAAAGTGGCTTTTAAGTTAAATTTCGTAAAACTAGACACCCTTTCAAAGCACCTCCAAGTCTTGGTGTGCAGCAATTCAGTGTTCTCTAGGACTCTCTTAAGGAGGGTTAAGACCTGATCTAGGTGCCAAATAAGTTGGGCAAAATAGGTCGTATGCTTCGCTTCACTTAAGTAGCACTTGGTTGCACGCACTAAGGCGCTAAGGCATGCACATTATCACCCATGAGCTTTGTGAAATGAGTCGTACATAGGCCATATAAGGGATGGATGGTCTCTTTAATATGTCTTGGGCAATCCTTGAGCTAGCTTTTGGGGTTGAGTTAGGTGCAAGATCCATTTCTGTACAGACTCTGTCCTGAAGGGAGCCACACATTAATACCTCCCTTAGTTAATACTTTCTGTTCTTTTGTCTGCATCATTGTGGTTTAGGTTTATCCTCATTATTATTAACTACATATATTTTTTAATCTTTCCCTTCAGTAAGGCCTTTCTTCATTGAAAGCCATTTTTTCTATCTTTTCTTCCAATGGACCCATAAGGTGACATCTAAATTGGCAATCTGAATCTGCATGTCAAGAGGTATAAGTTCCTCAATTAGGCGTCGTTGTTCTAGATCAATTGAGAAATGCCTGCAATCAGTTTTGGGGTTGAATTCTTTGTGAAGTATACAGATAGATAGCTTAATTGACCATCACCGTATTGCAGCCAATTTCACAACTTTCAAAAGCTAGCATCACATAAAATAGGGTACAAAAAGCAATTAATGGCACAGTTACATCAGTTGAATGATATAAGCCCAAAAAAGGAATTAAAGTATTTAAATATGCTAAATCAAAACAATATAGAATCAAGAAGGGCTAAGTTCTGAATTATAAAACAGGGCATCGAATGAAGTTGTTCCCACAAAGAAACTCAATGTTCAAGAAACACTTCTGCATCCTTCTATTACCTTGGTGCAACTGATCCACGCCTCCACTCAGCTTCCAGAGAGGGAAGGACAGCAGGCTTGAGTACAGCTGTGTGAATCACATCTAATGCAATAGCACAATTTTTCTCTTGCTTTTCAAGGACAACTGAAGAAACATTCCCAAAGGCTATAATGCTATGTACAGGGGTTATTGCAGTATCAAGGTACGGTTCTAGCATCTCAACAAGAAAAAGCAGTTGATGCTTAGCATCCTGAAATGATAAAGTTACCAAATTTAAAAGCTTAAAGGTGTTAAATCAAACAGATAAATCTTTACACTGATTCTTCCCACGTAACACTAAAGAGCAATTCTACGATTCCCTGAATAATACAACAATTACCCCTTAGTTCCAAACACGTTGGGGTTGTCTATACGGATCTCATTTCTTCATTTTAAGCTAATATCTTATCATCATTATAATATAATTCCCAGAATAATAGTTGACAAAAATCTTGTCAAAAGATTACCTTATATTTGACCAAAATATCATCCATAACCCCAGATAAAGCTAAGACAATATATTTAAGGGCTGCACGTGCACGAGCAAATGAGTGGTGGGCACCCTGATACACATTTTGGCCAAAGGTAAGTATCCATAAAAACATATATAATGAAAATGGGCTCTCAACAGCAAGAATATGGTCAGATATGGTACCAACAGTTGGAAATGATCTTTGCTAAATATGAAATATCAAATGGTTACAGCACAAGAAAAGATAAAACTGAATCATGACCTGTAGGACTGCCTTGTGGTACTATTACTACACTACTGTCATATATCAGCTATGACTTCTCTGTATTACGTTGGTAATTAGTGTCAGTGTTATCAAGATTTAGAGCATCCACCAGTAAAATACTGCAGTCAAAGGCCACCTTAAATCTTTTTGACTTGATTTGCCACCCAACATGTTTATTAGACCAATGTTGATTGTCTTCTTCAAACTCAAGGATACAGTAGATGAGACTTCTGCATAGAATGGGGATTCTTCTCTGTCCCTACACAATCTTTCCAAGACCTGGCATAGAGTCGGGTGTTGAATTCAAATTCAAAGGGTATAGAACAGATCCTGTTAAAGTAAGGCCATTCGGATGATGTTGACTACCATGCTTCATATCTTTTACCAAGAAGCATTGTCTTCAAATATCTGTACTATGAGATCCTACAGAATTTGTACTCTTTATCTGAAGTTGCACTCACCAATGAAACACTCATCTTCCCAGTTGCAACTAAATCTACTTTTCGAGGCTTTCACAAAGAGATGAGAAATTACTTAGGAATTTTGTTGCTGCATTAGGTACTGCACCAATATTCTCTCCATCATTCCTTGGGTTATTAAATGGTTAAAAAGGTTCATTGTCCACAAGCAAGTGTTTACTGGTCAATCAGACAGAAAAATGAAAGAAAAATAAAAAAACACACCTGGATTACAGGCAAAAGGTCCTCCAAAAGCTCAAGTGCTAAGTCAATCTGTATTAAAAGAAATGTAAGAAGAAAATTTCACAAGGTTGCAAGGTAAAACCTGAACTCTAGTACAGCCCACACAGCAAAGACTAAGAAGAAAGTTCTGAATAACCTTTGCTATCACTTGAGGCATCCATGAAGCCAAAACACCAGAGCAGAGATCAATGAGCACACATGCAGCCCTCCCCTGCCAGTAAGTGTCGAATAGATTTTAGTAAAGAGAACTAACTTCAGAACAAGAAAGAACAGAATTAGATACAAATGTAAAATATTTTTTTAAGTTCATTTGTAACATCATCTTGGATTGTCAATCTTTCCTAGCTCTATGTTTAATTAAAATAACTGCATAGGAACCATGTTGAGCACAGTAAACAAACAGCAAAGCGGATAACGGGTTCATCTTGCCAGATAAAATTCACAGGTATTGAAACAAAGGACAAATACACTTGGTTGATCTTGCCAGATAAAATTCAACAGATAACAAACCAAAGACTGAGAAAGACAAATGAATATTGATCAGCATTAACCAAAGTGCAGACGTTGACAGAAGGAAACCTTAAAGGAAGTGAGAAAACCTACATTTGATGGTGAAAATGATGATAAGTAACCTGCACAGGCACGAAGCAGAGGACGATAAACTGATGAAGACAAAGTCCCAACAATCTGCACAATAGCAACCGTAATGACACTGTGGCCCTAGATTTTTAAAAGAACACCAAAAAAATTTATGAAAAGATCATAGAACAACCTGGGACAGGGCTTTCTGTACAAAAGGTTGTTTCCACAGAGACAAATCTTCATCAATTGGGTCACTATTGTGGATACTAGGACGAAGTGCTACAGGTCATAGAAAAGCAAGAGAAAATAAGAAAAGGAAAAAGAACAAATAAATTAACTTGTAATGGAATAGGCGGGTAAGAGACACATCTTATATAGAGTAAGTCACTAGAATTTCATCAGCAAAGTTGTGGTAACATTAGGAGCAGGAAGAATGATCAGAATACTAGCTAAAAGAAATGATACTGCCAAAACAGTCACAAAACGAGACACTGTGTTGCCAAAAGGTCACCAGAAAGAGAAGCGGTTATGCAGAACATTCAACAGAAAGATACCGGAAACAATCACTGGAAAGAGGAGTTGGGCTGCCAGAGCAATTACCAAAGAAGGCAAGAGTAATAAGACTACGAAATAAAGAAAACTTAGGTCGGCCAAACAGCAGAAGTTTGTGTACTAGTAAGCGGAAGCCATTTTAATCTTCACCAAGATCGTAGAGACAACTAATATCGAGTGAAAAATAAGAGAAGGAAAATGAATGTAAAAGATGATGATAATGGAATACAAGATACAATAAATATATGTTAGCTGACAACAGCCTAATTTAATGTTAAGGCTGACAGTCTAATTAACTAATACTTTTATATTCTTAATATAAGCATAATGAATGCTCATCAGTTACTAAAATACTCAAACAGGATTCAACATTCAAGGGTGAAACCATCTAACTAAAAGACAGTTCTGACAGAGAGGAAAAAGAACTTCCATGAAACATGAAGGTCTCAAATTCTTTTTTATAATGATATTTGAAAGATAATCAATTTTGCACAAATATAAATCAACGACGAAGATTATCAAGCTATGATCAAGTAATTATGGAATCGCAAAAGTGATATACCTGGAAGCAATGCTTGAATTAGGGGCAATGCCAACCAAAAATCAGAAGCATTATCTGCCAACTTGCTGCAGAGCAGGGGCTGTTAAAAATGAAATGTTGAATATCAAAAGAAGCAACTTGTATTAGTACACATATGACTACGTTGGTTTGTTTGTAGCAGAAAGCTTTGGCTGTGATTGACCTGGGATGCACAAGCATACAGAACATGCAAAATCCCTTCTTCCACTAGCCCAATATCTAAAACATTAGTGAAAATAGAATCCCACATATATTCTGGTATTTTAAATTCATCTCCAACTGTTTCTTGAAGCTTCAGATTCTGAAATACTGCCTACCGACCTGGCTGTTTCCCTGCTAGAAGCAGGGGTGAAAGGCTGAGATTGCGATCCTTCATTAGGCACTGAAGTTGTAATTTCACTACATGAAAGTGAAGCTTCTGGCGGCTTCATAGGCTCAAGAAACTTCAAAAGAGTCCAAGAGGCCTAGATATAAGACAAGAACAGAAATTAGTGTAAAAGCAAAGACTACTTTTATTCTCAAGAAATTTCAAAGCACGCAGTTTTGAACTCTTCAACATTTTGGAAACAAAAATGGAAGAGGCACAAGGAAATATTTGTATCTAGTTGAATCTTGCTTTATGTTCTTTCTGCTGTGTCTTCTAATTACTGAGGGAGAAGTAAGGACAATCTTTTTTAATAGGGAGAAAGAGTAAGTGTATTACCACTCTGCAAATATTTCCCAGGTTAGAATCCTTGTAAGCTTTCCTCAGTAAAATGAAGATCGCATCCGGACGAAAAGCTGAGTAACAAGATGTAGGAAGAATGAAGGATGACATGTTGCGTGATCTCCTAGGCTGCCATGATAAAATATATCATTAGCCAGCAGCCATGCCATACAAGTAAAAAAACATAACCACCTTGGTGACAACTGTGGCTAAATCCTACTATATGGCAGTGACACTTGACTTGTTTCCAAAATGAGCCAAAAATAGTACTTTATGAGATAATAGAGCACATTTAAAGACCCTCGTCAATCCAAGAAACATGCAAGAAAATATATGAAATAAAGCATAAAATAAATTCCTAAGCTGAGCCTGCAGAATAGAATTACAAAGGCTGGCAACGCTCTTTTCTAAATAAAGGTTAAGAAGATTTAAAAAAAAAAGGACCCATAAAAATGAGACTTACCTGCGCATGATACAAAGTTACAACCCTGTATACATCAAGTGTTGAGCCAGAAAGTGGAGTAAGCATAAATATGAAGGAAAACCTCCCCAAACTCCAAAGAATGCACTAAGTCTAGTTAGGTCAAACTGCCCCCCCCCCCGCCCCACTGTTATAAGAGGCATTTGCACATCCAGGGAAAAAAACATTACAAGGATATAAGGGACATCGATACAGTATACACTAGAGGAAAGGTGAATCATGTCAGAATTTCGAGGCCAGCCAAATCTCTTCTGCCTTTCTACATAACTGCCATTGACAATGAGGAAGGCTAGCTAAGCGCTCCACTCCGGAAGAAGAGGGTTTACCATGTTCTGGCAAATAAGAAGGAACACATGCAAAATCTCCTCCTTGTGTTTGTTAAACCAACTATATGAAGATGATCCTTTTTGCCCAGTGTACTTAATGGGAATTGGTCCATTATATGTTCAGCTTGTTTTCTTATCTCTATAAAATTAGGCTAGATATTAACAGTCAGGGTAGTTTCAAAGAAACAACAGACCATCCGTATCCTAAAGAACAGTTTCCAGTCAAGAGTACAAGGAGGAAAAGTACTACTCATCTACTCCCTCTGTCCCAATTTATGCGACACTCCTTGCTTTTAGTTAGTTCCAGAAAAATGACATTTCTATATTCATAGCAATTTACTCCCTCAGTCCACTATTACTTGTCCACTATACAAAAAATAGATGTCCATTATCCTGTTTAAAAAAATAAAGAGATAATTCATCACTTAGTTTCAAACTTAACCTTTCCCAAAGCATTGAATTTATTATATTCAAAGGTGATATAGTTAACTCTTCCTTTTAAGTTAGAAGTAAGGTCTGTTATGCACTACCTCCCCAGACCCCATTTGTGGGAGTACACTGGGCATATTGGTGGTTATTGTAAAGGGTGATATACTTAAATTGTCATTCTATTTATTACTCCTTAGGGGTGTGCCAAGTCAATATTGGACAAATAAAAAATGGACAGAGGGAGTAACTTTAAAATGTTCATTGTACCCTTTTTATTTTTTTGACAAAAGGTACTGTTGTATTTCTCATCATTAAGGGATGTTGGCCACCTTCAAAAATTGTTAAATGTTCATTGTACCCTTAATGAGGTGATTTATAGCCACAAAATGTCTAATTTAATTAAAACCACAAGTTCAAAAGTCTTGGTTTTTTAAATTCCATCAGAGTCAATCACCATCGCAGTATCTGGAAGGAAGAGGGAATACTATTTTTCTTTCCAGAGGAGAGAGTTACTTGCTAGCTGTTATGAGGTAAAATTTCACAAACTGAATAACAAGAAAAGCAGAGGAGCAGTACCCTATGCGTACCTCAAAATTTGATGATACAGTCAAAGCTATTACAGATTGACTGTTTCTTGAAGCTTCAGATTCTGAAATACTGCCTACCGACCTGGCTGTTTCCCTGCTTAAGCAGGAAAATAATATTGAACGAATCAATTCGTACCTCAAGGAATGAAGCATGTACAGTACTCACATCTAATACTAAAGCAATTAATATTCTTTAACTGAAATCAAGGTAGGGAACCATCTGGAAGAGGCTCAATATAAAATTACCAGGAGCCAATGGCACCCGAAAAATGTGGGCAATCCACAATAAGAGAGTTTTACCCAAACGAATAAGCAATCCCCTTCCAATAATTAGTAGCAGCATTATAGAAGTTACCACAGGGTTCATAAAAAAGTTAACTTCATACAAGATAATGTCTATGGAAGGGTCGGCAAGGTTAAGGCTTCATTCACATGCTTCTCTCACATTATGACTTCATATCAGTTTTATTCTCCATTTTTCATTTTTTTTAAAGTGGTAAAATTGTATTCCTCGGCATTAAGGATATGCTGGCACCTCCAGAAAGAGTAGCAATTATAGACTTCCTATAAAATCTATAATCTGATCAATATCTTATATGCAAAGTTTTTTCCACCAAAAAAGTAAAGATACAATACAATTCCGTTTAACTTTGTGTATGGAATTGAATCTACCTTCCAAACACCTCCCATTGCTTTCTCCCTACACTGACCACCATATACATGAACCTCCACCATCTCTTTGGGCTTTTACTGCCTCCCCTCCCAATCCAACAGCTCAAGAGGTCTGATGTATGTTCCAGAATTGTCCAACTCCTGCTTGTAATGTTGATGAACGATTCCATAGTTGAGCAGTGAACTTGCAGTGTAAAATAGGCGTGTATTTGTTTCTGCCTGTCATGTTACACAGGAAACACCTAGGAACCAACTGGCTGCCCTTCTTCTGTAGGACTTCTTGTTTTAGGCATGCTCTCTTTATCACTAGCCAAGAGAAACATTTCACCTTTGTTGGGCTGTCACTCTTCCAGAAATAGCTCCAATGATATTTTGATCCCAGCCAGCACCTGCAAGCCTTTTTTGTATGCCTTACTAACTAAAAAAACTCCATCCTTGCTATGCTTCCACAAGACTTGTCTGGGGTTGTGATTATGTTCACTCTACCTAGTTTTCCTAGGAAAGCTACTATCTTCTAAATGATAGTGTTCTATCCCTATTGTGTCCAAAAATCACATACTCTAGCATCAGGATTTTCACAAATTAGGAATAGGTCGGGAAAAAGTCTCTGAGAGAGGTTTGATCTATCCAACCATCCTTGCAAAATCTAGTTTTGTTACCATTTCCCACCTTGATAAATATATTTTCTTCCAGATGCAGCTGCAAGTTTCCATACACACACACCATATGGTTCAGAGACATTTTCTATACACCAGGGACTCAGGTAACCATACGTTGCTATTGTAACCTCCTTCCAAAGAGCTAACACCCCCCTGCCCAATGTAACTCCACAGCCACTTCATCAGCAGGTTCAGCTTGAAATCTCAGGTTTCTAATCTCCAGACTACTTTGTCTTTGTTGAGCAGTACAATCTTCCAAATTATCAAGTTGTAACCTTTCCTTTATTTCCTAGCCATAAGAAATTCCTCCTTAGCTTGTCCAGTTTTTTCACCACTCCTGCTAGGATTGAGAATAAGGACATCATATAAGTGGACAGAGAATCTAGTACAAAATTGATGAGGATGAATATTCCACCTAGAGACAGGTATTGCGTCTTCCATCTAGTTAAGCTTCTTTCAGTTTTCTCCAGAATACCATTCCATATTTCCATTCCTTATGTTTGTTGCCCAAAGGCATGCCCAAGTAGGTGGTAGGCATTTGATCAGCTCTGCATCCCAATATGCCTGCCAGTTCCGGAATATAGGGAACCTTATTTACAGGGAAAAGACTGTTTTCCCCCCAATTTACTCTCAGCTCTGAAACAGCTTCAAACAAAACCAGGATAACTCTAATGAAGCTAATATGTTCTACTATATTCTCACAGAAGATGATAGTGTCATCTACATAAAGCATATGACTGACTTCTTTTTCTTCCCCCATTCTTTCTCCAGCGAAAACCTCTTATCCACCTGTTTTCTGATGCAATCCTCATCATACTGTCAACACCTTCCATTGCCAAGATGAACAGAAAAGGGAAGAGGGGATCACCCTGTCTCAACCCCCTTTTCTGATGCAAAAGAAAAAACAAAAACAACAAGTTCTCCTAACCTGACTGTTTTTTCAATCCCCTTCAACCATCTACTACCAAATCTCATCTGACTGAAAGTATATGGTCATAAGCTTTCTGACTATCCAGTTTGCACATTATGCCAGGAGTTCCCCCTTTCATTCTTGAGTCAATGCATTCACCGACTATGAGTGTTGCATCGATGATTTGCTTTCCCTTTACAAATGTCATTTGATGCTTGTTGATCAATTTATACAATCATTTTAGTCTTTCTGTCATCAGTCTAGCAATGATCTTGTACACTCCCTTACCAAGTTGATTGGTCTGAAGCCCTTCAATTGTAAAGCTCCTAACTTCTTTGGATTAAGGCACTAAAAGTTGCACTGAAGCTCTTCTAAGAAGCCTGATTGGAGTGAAAAAACTAAATAGTATTAATGATATCTGTATTGCCTCGCAACTCCCATGCAAAATCCGAACCGTCCTCCATATGTGTATAAGCTCAATTTCGATGATTTCTAGGTTGTACATATAAGCTAAGGTCATTTTCTAAGTATTTGAGGTGTATCGGATGGGGTTTAGGGTCATAAGGAACCTCAAAAAACCAAGCCAAGTTCAAAACATTTCTATCGGTTAAGTTTTCGCATGAGTTCATACAAGGGTCAACTTCAAATGACCCCTATCTCTCAGCACATAAAAAATTAAGTGACCCGTAACCTATCAAATTAAAGGTCTTTGAGTCTTCTTTCCAAAGCCAAGTTTGCCTTATTTGGAGTTTGGAATAAAAAGTTAAGGTCATTTTACTGAAGCATGTCCAAACTGGATAATAAGGCGGGTTACCGGTCAATTTAGCAACTTGCCGAATGGGTTTGGCGCATAGCCAATTGAGTTCGCTGATTGGACCCGAAAACCTCCACAAACTGTGAGCTCCCATTCGGCGACTCGCCAAATGGATCAGTGATGGGACCTCCATGTCACCGATTTGGCTAAAGAAACTCATTAAAAGATTGGTTTTTTCGATTTTTATGATTTCCTTACATGCCTAGAAGGGTATTTTTGACCTTTTGCCCTCAATTGACTTCTCTAAGTTAATTTATAGCCTAATAACCTCCCTAGTCATGCTCAATCCTCAGAAAATTCAAATCCACACATTTTAAGTTCTCCTGAGGAAGAAGGCAATGTTCTTCACCGTCAAGCCTTAGTTCAAAGTATCAAGCCAGTGTTTTTCTTTCAGGTATGTAATGCTTAAATGGTGAGTATCCTTTCACTCTCATGCCTAAAGTATTCTGATTTTCTCATGAATTCTTCAAGATTTCTATAATTAAACCTAGGGCTTTTATGAAATTGTGATTTCTCTTCATTAATTCATGGTTACACTTCAGTCTTAAAATCTTTTTTTTTAAAAAAATTGGTAATGTTGTATTCTTCAGCATTAAGGAGATGCTGGAGACCTTCAAAAGAGGAACAAAAAAGAGAATTGAGGGCAAAACTACTTACAAAGAGCCTAACAAGTCTACAAGCTCAAATTCCTCTATATTTGCTTCTTTACACCAAAAAAAGAAAGATACAATACAATTCCATTTAACTCTTATCAATGGAATTGGACTTATCTTCAAAACATCTGTTATTTCTCTCTCTCCACATAGTCCACCAGATGCAATGTAGAATGATTTTCCACCATCTCTTCTGGCTCTTACTTCCACTTCTTCTAATCCAGCAACTCAGCAGATCAGCAGTGTGCTCAGGCATGATCCATTTCATGTTTGAGAGAGTAAGAAACAAATTCCACGACTGAGCAGTGAATTTACAATGCAAGAAAAGATGACTATTTGTCTCGTCTGTTTCCCCGCAAAGTTGACACCTGGATACTATTATTCTCCCCTTTTTCTTCAGAACCTCATGTGTCAGACAAGCTCTTCTCACAACCAGCCATGTGAAGCATTTTACCTTTGTTGGTGCGATGTTTTTCCAGACATTTTTCCATAACCCTTGTTGTCTTCTATTTTGTTGCGTATTCGCTATTTCATAGACTCTTTTAATAGAGAAAATCCCATCCTTTTTGTGCTTCCAACTCATAGAGTCTGGAACTGAAGTAGTTCCTGCGAAGTCCCCTATTTCATGGAGAAGGTTGGCCAATCTTTCCACTTCCCAGTCATTTAAGAGTCTCCTAAAAGATAGATCCCTCCCTGTTCAGTCCAGCACTCTTCGACAGTTGCTTCTGGGTTGCTACAAATGGTGAACATATCCGGAAAAATATCTTTCAGGGGGGTCTAGTTGTTCCATGCATCACTCCAGAACTTTGTTTTTCTCCCATCTCCCACTTTGATTACGATGTTCTCTTTTAGCATCGGCCAGAGATCTCTGATAGTTCTCCATACCCCAACCCCATAAGGTAAAGAGCTTTCATTACTACACCAAGGGTTGTTCTCACCATATTTGCACTTAATTACATCTTTCCATAGAGCTTATTTTCCATCATTATATTTCCAAAGTCATTTCATCAGAAGGCTATCATTTTGTTTCTTTAGGTTTCTGATGCCCAAACCTCCCAAGTATTTATTATTCAGTGTAGTATCCCATTTCACCAAGTTGTATCCATTGCTCTCCTTGCAACCATGCCAAAGGAAATTCCTTCTAAGTTTGTCCAGTTTTTTCGAAACCTTCTGGGGAAGGGGGAACAGAGACATTACATAAGTTGGCAGAGAATCAAGGACTGATTTTATGAGGGTAAGTCTTCCTCCTAGTGATAAGTATTGGGTTTTCCACCTTGTCAATCTTTTTTCTGCCTTCTCTATTGTGCCATCCCATATCACTATCTCTTTATGTTGGTAGCCAAGAGGCATGCCCAAGTAAACTGTAGGTAGAAGTTTCACTTTGCATCCTAATATATCTGCCAAACTCTGGATGTTTATCACCTCCTTATTGGAAAAAGATTGCTCTTTCCCCAATTTACTTTCAGGCCAGAAGTGGATTCAAAGAACAGAAGTAACAATCTAATAAGACTTATTTGTTCCTCAGTAGGTTCACAAAATAGCACGGTATCATCTGCATAAAGTAGATGACATATTTCGTTGTATTGGCCTCTAACGTCTCCTATTTGAAAGTCACTTATCCTTCTGT
>DF360335.1:45824-63423 GCA_000787875.1 Solanum virginianum | reverse complement strand
GAGTTTGCAATCACTAACTCAAAAGCTTTGGCAAACTCCAAGATAGACGTCTCACTGTCATTCCTCTCCCCAAAACCAAAGCCTCCATGAATGTCATCAAACCCACTAGAAGTAGCCCCGATATGCCCATTAAAGTCACCCCCAATGAAGATTTTTTCTGCTTCTGGTATGCCTCGCACAACCTCATCCAGATCCTCCCAAAAGAGCCTTTTGACTTCCCCATCTACTTGGGGCACATAGGCGCTAACTACATTCACTACGTGTCTACCCACCATGAGTTTGATAAACATCATCCTATCATTGACCCTCCTAACCTCAAGCACATACTCCCGCTATCATTGACCCTCCTAACCTCAACCACATACTCCCTAAGATTCTCGTCTACTAGGATACCTATACCATTTCTACCCCTAGAACCACCCGAGTACCACAGCTTAAACCCATCCACGTCTCGTGCCTTGGTGCCTACCCATCTAGTCTCCTGAACACACGCTATATTAATACTTCTCCTTTTAAGACATTTTACTAATTCTATGGACTTCCCTGTCAACGACAATTATTTGAAAACTATGCAAAAAATATTATTATAAATTAAATAATTAACAATTTAAAATATATAAAATTATATTAAAATTTATTAATCCTCCTAATTTTATCTATGTGATGAATTAAGAAGGAAACGGTTGTGTCCGAGTCTTTCGTCCATTGGACTCAAACTTGGATTCTCTCCAAGTGCATTGTGGAACAATCCTCATATGTTTTATGTCCTCTGCCTCTTTTTAGTTGTTATAATTTTTATTTTTAAAATTAAATTATATAAATTTTTATTAATATTTTATAATATATTTTTTTATCATATCATATTGATATGAAAAAGAATTATAATCAATAATATTTTTTGTATAGTTTTTAAATATTTAAATTTTTATTTTAAAATATCAAATTAATATAATTTGATTTAGCTTTGAAAATTTATAAAATTGACTTTTAAAAATAATAACATGACAACTAAAAAATGATGAAGTACATAATATGTTTGTTTCGATTCGTTTATCTTATTTTTCTTTTTAGTCTTTTTAACAAAGAATGATTCTTTCTAAATCTGACAACTCTTTAATTTCATCGTCCCACATGATATATTTATGATATATTTTGTTCTTAAAGTTAAATTATATAAAATAAATTTTAATTAATACTTTAAGATGCACTTTTTTTATTATATTGATATGAAAAAAATTGCAATTAATAATATTTTCCGTACAACTTTTAAATATTCAATTTCTATTTTAAAATATCAAATTAGTATAGTCTGATTTAGTTTTGAATATTAGTTAAATTGACTTTTGAAAAGTGAAACATGACAAGGACGGAGTGAGTATATACCACGTTTGTTTCAATTTGTTTTCTTATTTTTCTTTTTAGCCTTTTCAAAAAAAAATGACTCTTTCCAAATGTGGCAACTTTTTAATTTCATCATTCCAAATAATACATTTATGATCACAAAATTAAATATATTATACATATTTTTAATTTAAAAAGATAAAATTTAAAAATCTTTGGATTTTAATTAAACAAAGACAAACAACTTATAACGGGGGTTATAAAACATAGTTGACTATTTGTTGTCACTTAAAAAAGAAGAAAGGAAGAGAACCTTTTTAAGTTTTTTTATTTTTTAGGGAAACTTAACAAATCTTGGGTTGCATTCAACTAAAATATATTTTGATGAACTGGAATCTGATAATTGTAATATAAAAACCCATAAAACAAAATAAAAAAGAATTGCTACATAAAGTTATATGTAATCATCATTTGAAATAATATCTATAGTCTTACAAATTGCAAGTTTTAATAATGAAAATTTTATTTTTCTCGTCTCCATATTCGCTTAATAAAACTTAACTATAAGGGGAAGAAAAATGTAGGAAAAATAGAATTCTCTCATTGACTTAAATCACTAGGTATATATGTCATCATTTAAGTAAATTGATACTATCTATGCCCTAAAATAATTGTTACTTTAGTTTAAAAAATTATTATGTTCTTAAAAATGTTCAATTTTCAAAAGATATTTATTAAGCAGGGATAGTTTAACAAACTACATATTGTAGTTATTAATTTATTAATAGACATAATATTTGCTAAAATAATATTTATTTTAAAATGGAGAGGGTAGTTATTATATATCAAGATCCTAACCTAATGTTTTGTATATTTGCTGTAACATGCTCTATATAGATTACATAGATATATAGTATAATTGTAATTAGGTTAGATTAAGTTTTCTTATATATAAATTTAAAAAATACTCATTTTTATTGGAGGTAGTGTTTAGCGTACATTTTTTTTCTCATTCGGTGTTTTGTAGCCACCTTAAAATTCAATGAATTTGAATTTGCATTGGATATAAGACTTATTCGAAGCGTTGAAACCTCTCATTAATAGAGGGATAGTTTCATCTACTGTATCACATCCTTTGATGATATACCTAATATTCTTAAATCAGTAAAGAAAATTAAGAGAACTTTACAATTTTAACAAAGCTACAAGCAGGTGTGACAAAATAAGATCCTAATTGATTCTCTTCAGCCTTAATTATACGCATATTTTGTATACATTTGAGGAGAAAATTATAAATTAGAAAATGTTGATCACAAAAAAATAAATAAAGATAATGATTTGGGAATGTCACCTATGAGGATATGTCTTATTTCATGTTCCCCACTTTTGTGCATCTCCTTTTTTGGTTCATTTAACCTATACATTATCTTTCTCCTTTTATTTCTTCTTCACTTTCTTCATTTAACCTTTTATTCTCATTAAGCAATCATTTTCAGGTACTATATATCACTACCTATTTCTTGGTCTTCAAGGCCACACATATATTTATCCTCATCTATTAACCTTTTGTGAGTGCTCTTCTCTTTGGTTTATTAATCCAATGTCTGCCATGAGATTTAGTACTCAATTACGTTAATTTCTTCATTAATTTTTCCAATATTTCTTTATTTTATTTTTGTTTAATCCATCATTCTAGCTATATTAACCAGAGATGATGGGAGGTTTCGCATGATCCCTATCCGTCTATAGATTAATCTAAAAATTACATATCGAGGAGTACATATACCTTAGACTCTAGTGACACATAAATATCCAATATTTCTGTGTTACTTGATTTATATTTTCCATACCTTTTTTTTTTTTTTCAAACTTTATAGTGCTTAAGTTCATTGTCATCTTTGTCTTTTAAACTTCATATACATTCAAATTTATGCGAGGTAAGTAGCTTTTGTACCTCTCTTTCTCTCCTCAATAGGAGTAAGTACATAATCGAGTTTGTTTTCTTCATAGATCATCATAGCTGATTTCACTAAGTTATAACATCACATGATCTTGATATAAATAAGTAACTACTCCATTTAAATCCTTCAACAAGCTGACAATAGTTCGCGATAATATCATTAAGTCAACATGTGTATCTCTAGTGAAACTAAATATGTCAGCTTGTGGAACAAAATGGAGTTACTGATTTTAGGTGCACAATATGCATATATAGAGAGAGAGTGTGTGTGTTTCATTGTTGCCAAGTTAATGCAACTAATTAGAAATCCATTTAATTTCTGGTTTTCTCATAATTGTTATACTTAATTTAGTGATATCATTTTGAAAAAGTCTTTCTTGAAAATAAATCATTTATTACTAGCAAATCATAATTATTGTAGTAGACGGCATATCCTAATTATTTTACTATTACCTAAAAATTGCCTCTTGAAATAGTGGAAAAGTTACTTATAAGACATTAATTAGTGTCAGATGTGACTTATCATTAGTAAGATCAAATACTATGAATGTAACCTGATAAATCATCTCTCAATATTACAACACTATCCTCTTCTCTGACTTTTGTGACTAAATCTTGATTTTGGAGAATGATTTATGACCAACTATTAAAATAATGTCGATTACTGAAAGGATTGAAGGGTTTCACATCAGATGAAAAATAGTCAGGTCATCTTCTTATATGGTTTTGGGCAACCTACATTAAGTTAGCCTTAAGATCCATTTCTTAATTACATAGGAACAAAGCTTGAATAGTCCCACGTCAAATAAAAAAGGGATCGACAGTCTCCTTATATGATCTTAGACAATTCTCTCCTCGTCAAGAACTAACTTTTGAGCTTGAGTTAAAAGTCAAAGATTCATCTCTTTATCACAAAGCTCAGAACTAATGCACTACTTAAACAAGAGAATCTCTTGGCACTCAAATCAGTATAATAATTACTAGTATCATTTTATTCCTTTTGATTTTCCTTACAAAGGCCAGAAACAAGGAATAACTAACAAAGCATTAAGGTTACTGATGATGACTTAATATTCCTGTACTAAGATGTTGATCATATGGAGAATTATTTGATTAATTTCAGAAAATCAAGATCTTTAAGGCCTCTATCTTCTAGGCCGACTCTAAATGAATAACGTTAATTTTGAACTATAAACTTCGCTCAACTTGTATGCATGTCTAAACTTAATAAAACAGCAATAACAATCATTGTGTTATGCCTCAACTTCACCCAAGTTGAGGTAGATTATATGAACCCTCACTATTCATGTCGCTCTATTTAAGCTCATCTGGTCAATTCAATGTTATAAAACCTAGTGTTTGTACCACGTGCACCTTTGATTTCTTGAGGGAGATCATCTTCCTGGAGAAACACTTCATAGTTGGCAATATGGAGGGAGATCACTATTACTAACATATACATATCTAACAAGTCTTGTAGGCTGTAGCCTCATATATAAATCAAAAATGGGACCTCAAATTAAAGTACTAACATTACTAACATTTAATTATTCCAACCAATTGGTATCACCTAGACGCCTATATATATGTATATGTCTTTCTCTACTATTGTCCTTTTTCGCTATCATGAATTCAAAGAGGCCGTACGTCTTTCAAGATTACTTCCTTCGATGTGATTTTCGTTCTAGCTTGTCCCTTTGGACAATCTCACACTTACACGCTCATCTCAAGTGATCTTCTCATTTTATCTTATGTGTACTAGCTATTTACACCTTCTATCTATGTGGTTTGATCACTTTAATATTTTATGACCATACATACGTCATAGCATTCATATTGATCTATGATGCTCATTTTATGGACATGTTTGACTTTAGAGGCCAAGCATTTACTTATATATATGGTATTGTTAATTTTACTGCTATTCTATGTAGAGCTTGACTTTAATTTTATCACTTCGGCATGATATGACTTCTTTCACCAAACACACCAGTAGCACTTCTCATGATTTCTATCAAATTAAACATCCTTACGATTTTGATTTTATGTGTAATATTTTTATCTATCATATCATTCTCTTGGAACATGAAGCCTAGTTATCTGAATAATACATGTGGTTTTTCATTCATATTTAGATTTAATAAGGATGTAATAAATTGGATTGTATAATATAAGATTTTCGAATCTTAATTTCAACAAGTATATATGTGGCAACTTATCATGCAGAAAACAGTTTTGGAATCCTTTAGTAAGTTCATTGGAATATATATGAATGGACAGTTACCCACATCTACAGAAGATTTTTGACTTTATGACATTAAGTTTGTTGATTATATATCATGAGATGTTTAATTAGAATCTATTAGATATTAGAGAAACCTTAATTCGCAATATCTTTGTTTGTTTGTTTATTTGTTTTTTGGTCTTAGTTGGGCATACGCCTCGATGTTGTATTTTATCAAAAGTAGGTTATACAAGGGGATTGAACCTTACCTCCAAAATAAACAACTAAGATTGATTTGATTAGAATCAATCTTACAAAGATATTATGTGAATTAAGTGGACTTTCATAAGAAGTCTTTTCACTTTATGATGATAATACTTGAATTTGATGTAAAGTCGATTCGATGATTAAATATAATTTAGCAAGTAAACAGTTAAAAAATGAAACTACCATTAGTGGACATAAGTCTAGTCTCTTTTGTTATTTTAGGTGATTTTTTTTTAAAAATTTGAGAATGACTTAAAGAAAAAGATAGCCTATTTATAAATACAAGTTGTTTTCATGGAATACACACAAAAATAAAATAGACAAATTCATTTTACATTACCAACATGACCAAATAGCCTTCTTCTGGAGTTGCACTAAATCAACAAGCTAAGTAGAACTTCCTTCCTTGCCCTAATTAAACTTCCCATAACTTCCCAGAATACTGGAAGTTTGTCAATTGATGCTGCACCAGAATAAATTTTTAAAAAAAATCGGAATAATACTAAAATAATTCTTTTACTAATTAAATTAAAACATACCTCTTGAGAAATTTCAGTATTAATTTGTTGATAGTTGAAGAGAAATGGGCTCCAATTGCTAGTATCCATCAAACTAAAGCTATCAACAATATCCATAATATTGTTAGTATTATTATAGCCTTGATGAATACCTGATTGATGATCTTCAAATGTACTCCAGTTAGATCCTAATGATTTTTTTGAATTACCATCATCAACCATGGATTTACCAATATCATTCATGTTTTTATCATTTAGGCTTTTCTTTATTTTTGTTCTTTCCCTTGCTCTTTCTCTTGCTTGCATCCTCGATTCCTTTGCAACAACGCGATGAAATATTGTCCTACGAGTTGACTTAATCCTTTTCTTTTGTTGCTTATCAATAACATCATCAGTGATATTAATGGCTGCTGATTCGTCGATTACTCCAGATATAACTTCACATGAGTCGGAGGGAGATGATGCACCCTCAGTATTAGTAGTAGTACCAGTACCACTGCATTTTTCTTTGTTCATTTTCTGAACGAGTTCGTTGACTGCTGATTTTGACTTTGTAAGCAACCATTCCACAGTTTTGCTGGCCTTATCGAACCCAAGCAAGTCCTGCAAATTGAAGAATTTGCGAGCAATTTCAAGTGAAAGTCTCATTCTTCGGTCTCTTGGACCGTGTCTTGTGTTAATCTTGCTGTGTCTATCTTTCTTCGAAGCACCAACACCAGCACCAGAACTCGCAGTTCTCTTGTTGTTTTTCCTGCGAATAGCACTAGTCGTGGTACTACTCGTCTCTTCCTTCTTGTTCTTGCAGCCTTTAGGTAGTACTAACTGATCCTCCTGATCTTCTTCCGGCTTATCTAATTTGTCTGAATTGCCTTCTGCCATTATATTAGTGTCGATGTTATTCTGATCATGAAGTGCAGGTTGGATGCAATGAAGGTCATGGAAATATTGGATGAATTCGGGTTCGTATTGCATAGAAGGAGATGGAATATTAATATGATATAAAGAAGAAGAGCTGGAAATATTGGGGCTGTAATTGCTAGAAGGGTACATCTTTAACTTGCCTTTATATAAATTAAAACTGCTTGATAAGGACAACCTAGCACTCTTCTATTGAAGTTGAAAGAACCACAACATCAGCTTCTTGAGTTTGTCAATTTAATAAGCTAGCTAGCTGCATCAACAAAAGGGGAAAAAACATTATAAATTTATTAAGACTTTTTTGAGAGAGACTTGTCATAATTCTCTAGGACATATAAGTTTTGAATAAATAGGGAGGAAGTGGGAAAGGATGTGTGATTTATTTTTGTTCAATATGATAATAATAACATAGCTTTTTGGTTGAGAAGGACAGGTAAAAATGTGTGGCTTTACATGTATGTTGCTTTGGTATGTGCTTAATTATGATCGATAATAATAGCTATCGATAGGCTTAGTGGCTATTTGAGTTCGTGCGAGTGTGAGCATTATGTATATATAAGCCAGCTAGCTGGAATATATTAGTTATTGAGAAAGACAGCCATGGAGGTGTATGTTCTTGTTGACAAAGAAAGAAAGATAGAGATAAAGGAGTCATGTAGTATGTTATTACTTGAATAGAGACAAAGATAGGTGTAATTGTACTTCTATCTTTACAAAAGGCCCCCTATCATCTAAAGATAAAGAAAGCTTTGTGTTGATTAGTGGTCAATGAAGTGAGTTACGGATCAAGAGGATGAAGACGAGGACTTAAAATTCAAATTCCAGCAGAGACAAAAATACTAAGTAATTTCATATATATCTGTTGTTGGTGAGAGATGACAAATATTCTATGAAATTAATTGAGATACGTGTAAATTGAACCAGATACCACAGCTATTAGAAAAGGCATCTCTATATAGGTGGTTCATGTGGGAGTTTTTAAAGTATGACAGGGAATTGGAAAAGAAGAATTGAGGGGACACTATAGTACTTGCTAAATAGTAAAAACTGATTTTATTGGAATTGAAGGGTTATATACCTAAAGACTTCTCTAATTATGCCCCTTCAGTTCACGTGATAGCAACTGACACATACTTTGACAAAAAAAACACCTTCAATTGCCCTCTTTGTTAGCTCCATCAACCACTATCTCTTCCACCTTCATCTTCTTCATAAAAAAGAACCAAAAGCAAAGGGCCTTAATTGATCTCTAACAACTTAAAATAAATAAAGGGGTTGAGTGTTAGTTGACTTGTACTTCTATTTCTTCTTTTAATTTTTTTGTGATATGTGTTACTTGAGCCGAGAATCATCCAATTTCTACCTCCAAGCGATAGGTCCTTAAACCCTACATAAGAGATTTTACTGCTTGCTGTTGTTGACGGTTAACTAAATTAGTGAATTCTCTGCTTCCCACAGTTGAGGTGCTTCCTAATGTACAAATTTTAAACTAAAATAAACAAGAGAATAATTATTTGCCTTTAGTCTCAACTCAAATTTCATTTGTTAGTGTGCTCATGGGGCTTGATATTTTTGAGAAAAGGGTCTTTCGGAAACAACCTCTTTATCTCTGTGAGGCCTTGATAAGGTCTACGTACATTTTAATCTTTTCAGACCCCACTTGTGAAATTCTACTGAGTATGTTATTGTTGTTGTAGTCTCAACTCAAAAGAGGTATTTCTGTTTCTTCTTTTGATTTTTTTGTGATATGTGTTCCTCTTTTGTGTTCCGGAAGAGTTTTAACTTTTTGTGCATAGTTGTACCTTGGAATAATGTGTTTGGTATGAAGAAAACATTTTATTTTGTGGAAATTGTTTTCTAATTTATCCATATTTGGTTGAATAAAAGATTTTCTCCAGCGAAGAAAATGGGTTACTTAAACAAAATAGAAAAACAAGTTAAAGAAGTGGCATCCCTCCCTTGATGACCATCTCAACCTGGCCCCACCACTCCGAATGATCATGAGTTTCTCATCTCATAATATTTTGCTAAATTACGTATAAATATTTTTGAGATAATATCTTTTTCGTTTTTTTCATTAGGTTTCAACACAAAAGACCATTTCCATTGTACTTAGATGTGTGGTATTTGGCTTAGACAAGATTCACAAAATATCTTCTTTCAATCCTTTTGATTTCATCACTCTAGTAAAGGAATAAAGCTATACGTGGCCAATGCCAAAATTCGACAAGCAAAACTCTATATCAGAGAAGAAGACAATGGTGATAAAACATATTTCTGAATAAGTGAGACCTCAGATTTTGGGGGTATATGTATATATGTACAGTAAGGGGAGCTAAGATGGCCTTTTCCTCACGAGTAGTGTTTTTTTTTTTTAATTTTCATCTGGTGTCTTGGTGCCCACATTTAAATCTGACTATATCCTGATTCATATCGCGTAAAACTCAATTTGAGAGGAAGCACTCCCTACCAAAGATTTTTCTCATTTTCAGGACTCAAACCCAAGATCTTTAGTTAAAAGAATAACAACCTCATCCTTTACATCATATCCTTTGGTAATGCTTTCACGAGTAGTCAGTCAGTCAATCCTTTAGTAATTTTTTTAAGGCAAAAGCAACTTTTGACCAGGATGCTCAGAAGTACATGTCACTTTCACTAAAAAGAGAAACCTATCTCTTCCACAGTTAAAAACAAACACCACCACAACCACCCCTCTTTTCTTACCACACTTTTCTTTTCCATCACCATGACTTTGTACCAAGTCTAGATAGTGATAGAGATATATTTTGATGTTTTAATTAGAGCCAAATAGCATATTATTAGTGTAGCACATGAGTCTTGATCATTAGAAAAAAAGAAAAATTGAGTTTACTTGTACTTGCTACTCATGATGTTAACAACACTTCCCTTAAAACCCTACCCATTAAACCACTATCATCCATCTACTTTTAGCTCTCCTCTTTTTTTTTCCTATAATATGCGCAATTTACTGATCTAATTAATATAAAGTAAGTAAAGTGTTTTTTTATTAAGAATTTTTTCATTCTCTAATAGCACCAGGGATGGAGCTACCTCTTGTTCAGAGGATTCATCTGAAATCCCTTCGACAAAAATTTATATTATATTATATATATATATATGTGTGTGTGTAAAGTAGATGTTGAACCCCCGATCACTAGTTTTATGTCTAATTCTTTAGATTTTGAACTCTTTTAATAAAATTTTTGACTCCGCCACTGATTGGGACTTGAGTAATTCATTGTCCATCTACTTAATTTAAGTTTCTCTCTCCATTCACATCCTAGACCCCACTTTGTGAATTTCTCTGGTATATAGTTGTTATTCTTTTTTTTTTTACGAGTGTATAAATTAAGCGCCTAAAATTTACTGAAATGATTAATTCATATGTATAAGTAAGCTCACAATATGGAATAAAACATTTTCTATTAGTGCTTTTTTTCTATTAATTCGGTCATTATATTTCTGTCTTGCTTATGATGTTCACAAGGCTTCCCTTAAAACCCTAGCCATTAATTGAGCCCACTTGTCCATATATCTTCTTTCCATTTTTATGCCCTTTTTAGCCATCTAATTTTTTCTTCATTGTTAAGCCCTTTTCCACAATTGAAAGATTCATGTTTGCAAGCCACTAACTTGTTGCTTTCCAAATATACATGCCGCCTTTGCAAATGTCTAAAACACATTTAATTTCACCCTTCAACTTCAAGTCCTAAAAAGTAGTGTGGGTGGGGAATATCAATATATGTGTGTGGGCTGTCCTATTTAAGAATTTTCGACTGTCTGGCATTATTATTATTTTGAGAACCACAATAAATGGTTTACCTCAAGGGGTTGTTCTGGAGGTTGCTTTCACAAGTGTAGATAACTATGAACAAAAAAGGTATGATGGATGATGTGCCATTTAAGGTTGGATGACAATGAGAGCTTGTATTGCCCTATATACTTCAAGTGTTCTCCATTAATAGAGAAGGAAAAGGGAAGGAAAGTAAGGGTCTTATTATTTCATCTACTACTACCACTCCTTTTAAAATTTGGACCATTATTGGTAGCTAGATTAATATAGATTTCCATTTTATATAGTAAGACAAATTCAAAATGCAAGTTGTATGTTTGGTTCGTGTGAAAATATTAGCTTTTGCACGTTCTCTCTCTTTCTATATATATATTTGTAGATATCTTATTGTATATATGCTCAATTATTATTAAATATTAATTTGAGGTCACTTAAGGAACTCATATTCTCCTTTAGGTCTTACCCCAGAGGTCCTATATTTGTAGATATCTTATTGTATATATGCTCAATTTTTCACCCATTTTTCTAATCCAGCTCATTGAAAAAACCTATGGTAGAAAGACAATTCTCATTGATAATTCTAGGAAGCTTTCTAATTTTTTTTGCGTAGAAATACTATTCCCCTGTCTCATTTTATGTGTTACGTACTGTTTGACTTGGATGTTGAGAAACAAGGAAAGATTTTTGAAATTTCCAGTATAAAATAATTCTTAGATATTTATGTAACTTAGAATCATTTCATCGAGGTACAAGAAGAACTTTAAAGTTAAATTATTTTTCATTATAATAAGATGACATTCTTTTTTTGGACGGACTAAAAATGAAAAGAGTTTCATATAAAACAGGACGTTGCGAGTACTATTTTTTATTTTCTCATCAATTTAATTAAAATATCTAAAAAAATAGCTATCGACACACATTTTTCAGTGGGAGATATTTCAATGGAAATATACTGATTTCTCAGTAGTGGATTATCTACGAATTTGATTGAAGAGTCCAAACTTTGTACATTTATAACTAATAATATCACTAGAAGCATACAAAATTTAAATCAAAAGACCTTATTATTAACACATGATATCACTATCACAAATTAAAAATCTATAAAAATTCAAATTCTGGTTTCTCCACTTTTTCTTGTACCAGGTCCTTGACTTTATTTATATCAAAATTCAGAATTCCTTAAAAAGATACTGCTCTTTAATTTGTCCTGCTACCTCTTACAGGCTGGATACAATGCACCTTAGCATTGGTAAATTTTTAGCAGATGAACCAATTTCTATTCTTAATAAAAATATGTAACGGGATCAATTATTTTTACTTTGTCCCCTTTATATAAGTAGTAACTCCATTATTTATTTATTTTCTGAAGTAATTGAGTGATCTTTCATTTTCACATAAATTAAATTTCTTTTTATCTTTATGTAGACGTACTTGTTTTTACTATACAACCAACCAATGTCCGTGTTCCTTTCCTCGCGCATGCTATAGCTATCTTATCACCTTGAATTTCAATTCCACGTCTTAAAAAAAATAACGACCAAAAAGGTATAAAAAATAACATGTTGTCAGATTTTACCGAAAGTAATTTTTCTACTATTCCTAAAGGATAAGAATAAATTTTGTATACATTTTATCTCTTTTAGGTCGATAAAAATAAAATAAATAGTGTATTATATGTTGTTGTTATATAAGAATATCATTTAATTTGGATCTAATTTCTAAAAAGAGGAAGAAGCCGAGCTACAAGAAAAATTTGTGTTGCTACCATAATATTAGATGTATTATTTCAATACAACAAATAATAACATACTCAATGAAATTTCATAAGTAGGGAGGATAAAATGTACACAGACCTTACAATTACCTCATAGAGATGGAGAGATTGTTTCCGAAAGACCCTCATCTTACTAGACGTGTTGTTATATATTGCTGGTATATAAGAATATTATTTAATTTGGATCTAATGGATTTTAAGTTTGATTTTTGGAGAACAATTGCGTACGTAAGAACAGTTGTGCTTGGATTTAGTTTTTTCTCTTTTCAAAATCAATTTATAAGCTATAAATTTAATTCGATCTTCTGGCGGTTAATTCATAAAATTCTTGAATGTTTCTTTTATAAATGAAAAATCTTAAAAACTTGAACGTTCATTTCAAACAAAAAGTATTTGATATTTCAAAAAAAAAATTCTCATGTTTTCTTATTTTTTGATAAAGTATTTATAAAAATATATAATTAATTTGTACTTTAAATATTTCTTTAGTTCTATAAAAATAAAAATATCTAGGGTGGTTTTTAAGAAAAAACATAAAATATGATGTGAATTAAGACACTAGAATATTCAACAAAAAAAATAATAATAAGACCGTATAAAACAAATATCGCAAATAAATAAGTCATAATAAAAGATGATCATAATTTTAATGTACTAAATCATGCTAAAATAAGTCATAATGAAAATGTCACAATTTTAAAATACAAAATCATACTAAAATAATAAGTATAATAAGTACTTATTAATTACATGAGTAAACATTTAAAAAAACACTAAAATTAGATTATGTATTTTAATTATCTAAACCAATATAAAACTAAAAAAAAATATTCATTATTATTGTCATTCTTTGTGTTGGCTTTTTTTTTTTTTTTGCTAGCATTAGTATGACTTCGATTTTTTATTTTAGATTTAGAGTACTAATGTGGAAAATTCACCTAAGTATTCCATATTTAAAAAATATCTACTACCATTTATAACTATATAAATCAATTTTAATACGTGTCTAATTTGCTTTCAATATATAATTTAAATTTTTTATCAAAAGAAGTCTATTATATTTAAGATACTTATAATACATCTATATTATATTCAAATTTATTTTTATACATAGTATAATATATCTATATTATATGCATAATATAATTACTAAAGATGATAAATATGTTCTGACTATGATATACCTAGGTAATAAATAAAAAAATTAAAATTAGTAAATATTTTATAAAAGAAAGCCAAAAAGGTTATTATCCCTATTGTTATTATTTATAGACTATAGTCTTTAATGGACCATCCAAAATTCTAAATCAAAATTGAAATAGTATGTAAAGGTAAAAACTATGAAAAAGTATAAGAAATATTTACATGTATAATAATGTCGAGTTAGTTTGGGTTCGGAGTAACATTTTAAAATCAAAACCAACTCAATCCTAATACAGTCAAATTTTTTTTTTCAATATCAAACCAAATCATTAAACAATTTTTTCTTAAATGACTCAATTAGTGATTTAATTTAATTTTGTTTACCTTTATCATTTAAATAACTTCTCCCCTTATCATTTAAATAACTTCTCTTGCCACTTGAATTTCTAACTGAAAAAGAAGCCTTCCCACGTGAAAACTCCTAGATATAGTGCTTAGCCTATCCTGGCTAGTTGCTTCCTTTTCCTGGTGCTACTTCTTAAGAGGTGTTAAGCCTTGTGACCTTTAAATTTATTTAGTCACTTAAATTGCAATCTATGCCTATTGAGCATCCTTAAAAAAAGTCATGTTGAGTTTTTCACTATAACAGTATTTTATAGAAAATAACCATGTAAAAATATTATATTTAGACCTAACTCAACTCTAAAAATTAGCTCGTGAAGAGATGTTTGTCCAAGTATATATAAGTAGACCAATTTCTCATTCCTCTGCCAATGCCAATGTGAAACTTCTTAACACCCTCTTTGTCGATGCTTCTCTTCGCCATTCAATGTTCTGCCTTCATTTACTATAACACAGTCATGTGTCCTCATGTGTTCATTTTCAATGACTAAAAAAAAATGTTAGCCAAATTAAATATTAAGTTAAAATTTTGTGAAGTAATTTCGATGAATGATTCATCAGTTGAGCTAGATTTTTAAGTGATTCGTTCCAATTCAAATCAACTAACTCACTAATTTATGAGTCAATATTATTTATCAAGATGATCGATTGGTTGAAAATAATTATTTGTCGCGGTTTACATCCACGCGTACCAATTGATTAGTTTTTCGTTTGCAAGTAACATCATTTCCTTTTGTTTTCTTGTGCTATGGTACGATTGACACGAAGAAAATGGACCACTTAACCCAAAAAAAAAAAAACAATTACAAATACAGCTATGGCTGTGATAATTTTGCAGCATAATGGACAAAATGAAGTTAGAATCATTGTGACAGCTTTCCCTTTATAAATTTCTTCTTCTTTTGCTTTTGTTCGAACGTCTAAACAAAGATATAAATGTTTTGAATATCTAAAAGTTTTAAAAACGACATTAGTTATTGGAGGTGAAGGTTGGGGTGGGGGCGACAAATATTATATGTCTCCCAAAAAGGTATTTGTCGAATATTGTTGATTTAATGAAAATTCATAAGTTAAAGTATACTTTTTGACCTAATTTCACAAGATATAAATTTATAAAAATTTTGTCTTATCATTTGGCATAAGTTATGTTTAAATTATGTTATCCCCATAAATTGTGTGTTGTATCTAATTCTCAAAGCATACATTTAGAGAATTTTTATCATATCCAACATAAATTTTAAAAAGGAATAAATGATCTCTCTTATGACATATATACCTTGTGATTAAACTTATGACATCCTAGGAATGTATGGCATAATTTATGGGTTTGGAACTGAATGTACATATCTATCAGCATAAGTTCTATAGTACTTAAATTGCTTAATTTGTGTTATATTATAATACAAAATATAAACTTATATCAAATGAGTTTTTTTGGTTTAGTTTTTCGGTGAAAGGACATTTTTTTCCACTTTATTATTAATTAAATTACTGAAAAACAAAAATTAAAAACAATAAATTTGAGGACAAAAAATAAACACCACCCGAATTTAGGGGCATTCGGGGCGAGGTCTGCAGTCCTAGTCCAGTCTATTAATTCGGGCCAGGTGGCTTGCAATGGGCCAATAGATAGGTATTGGGCCCAAAAGAGGGATGATGGAAAGATGTGAAACATATTTAACAAGTTTTTTCATTAAATAAAGAGGAAATAATTCCCTTAATAAAAATAGAAAAATCAATTACACATGCTAATTATCTCTGCTCTACCTTCAATAAACCTACTCCCACCCCCAACTAGACACTCATTTACAACCCCATCTTTATAATCTTTGCTTATATTTTATAATAAAGTGATATATCAAAAACATATTTAACTGTTTTTAAAAATTTTATATTTAAATTATTGGAATATAAGTTTTGTATCATTCATCAATGTGAGAAACACATTTTTCTTTTTTTATTAACCTCTTTTAATGGGGTGTGTATTATATTTTCTCTATTATTTTTAAAAAATATCACGTGGCACTCTATATGGATAAACCATTTCACTCTAACAAAAATTAAATAAATTATTAATATTAATTAAAAATAAAAAATATATATATTTTTGATACTTCACTCTATTTTATACAAATAAGAAACACCAAAAAAAGGACTACTAATATTTCAATAATAATTATTTTATTCAAAAACAACATCCGTCAAAATATTTTCTTCACACCAAACACATTAACTTCCATCACTTTTTTTATCGTATCCGATTAGCATATATGCAATATATACCGTGGTTTTATTTATCGAGTAAACTAAAATAATTATCAAATTTTATTTGTTTAATTTTAATTAATAAAAAAATTATATAATTTGATTTCGATAAGTGAAATTGTAATAAATAAAAATGAGGGATTATGAAATAATAGAAATGGACGGAGGAAGTACTGATCTTCTTTTTACTACTTTGTTAAAATACTTTTTTGTGAGTTCTAGGACAAACGTGTCACTTTAGCATTTAATATTTATAAAAGCATTGAGATATTTAGGCTCAAATCAAGCAAAACATCTTCTCCAGATTATTCCTCCCTACAAAAAAACTAGATTTTAAATTCTTGATTGAGACAGAAAAGTGTCTTTTCTTAGAAAAGAAAAGATATTTTTGAGGTGGATTTATTTTTATTTACACACTTGCAATAGGATGTAGACATCTCTAGGAATTTCAAAATTAAAAGTAATTACAAACTAAAAGTTAAAAGTATGTGTGAAAATGAATAATAAATCAAGATATTTCTTTGTATATTGATTGAGGAAAATAACATAATACTTATTTAAGACTTAAAATAAAATAAAATTAAGTGCTCACAGTATCTTATATTAATAAGACAATTTAAAAAAAATACTAATTTGCTCAATTACAAATGTTTATAATTATTTTTATGGTTCGAATTTATAAAGTGTACATTATATAGATTAATTTATCGTTATTTTAAGACTAATTAAGAGTGGAGAAGGAGTACAATGGTTCCATTGTACAAGAACAAGGGAGATGTTCAAAACTGTAACAATTATAGAGGTATCAAGTTGTTAAGCCATTCGATGAAGGTTTGGGAGAGAGTTATCGAGATGAGGGTGCGAGGGGTTGTTTCTATATCAGAGAATCAGTTCGGGTTCATGCCGGGGCGGTCGACTACAGAAGCAATCCATCTTGTTCGGAGGTTAGTGGAGATGTATAGGGATAGAA
>DF360335.1:0-44773 GCA_000787875.1 Solanum virginianum | reverse complement strand
GCCTCTCTACTTAGGTAGTGGTAAGGTCTGCGTACATCCTACCCTCCCCAGACCCCACTTGTGGGATTCCACTGGGTATGTTGTTGTTGTTGTTGTTTAAGACTAATTAACGACATGATATTTTAAGTGATAGTGAATTGATTAGCAAGTTGTAAATTTAAATACTGCCAAATATAGTTGATATGAACAGTGCATATTTCTGTACAATATACATCACCTTGTTTGACTTGTTCAATAATAATAAACTTTCCTTATTTGTCTTATTTTATTTTAGAATAATTATTTTTTAATTTTTTATTCAATATATATTTATATTAAAGTTTAATTAATTAAAATTTACATAATTATTCGCTCAAAAATTATTCCAAGGGAAAAATAGGAGCAATAATTACAATATTAATTATAAAATAATTATAAATATAAGTAAATGAGTGTAAGTAAATAAAATTTGTAAGATCAAGATAGAAATATGTATTCATTCCTTGGGCATCCTAACTATGGTATACATATTATATAATTGTTCCCATAATTAAGCTCACACACTATAATATTATATAATTGTTCCCATAATTGAGCTCACACATATTAAATTAACGAGACTTATTTCACAAAGTTATTTATATATAAAATTGAATATTTTTCTTTAAATAGATTGATATTTAATTTTTTTCTTTTACTGGATTGATCTTTATTTTACTTTTTGATAATTAAATATTTATGCTATTAAAATTTAAAATCATGTTTAAACATAAGTTATGAAATATTATGATACTATCACAATAACAATAAAAATTAAAAATAAGCACAAAATAACCCGTTATTTACATAACTTTATAATTTTTTTTTTGACTAATCACATATATTTTTAATTCTTCCTGGCACAATAAAATAATATCTGATCTACAGCTATTTAGATCCAGAATTTCCTCTAAACTTGATCAAACATGTTTTGTGTTATAAATAAAATGAATGATTGATAAAGGAAAATAGTAATTGATTGATTGACTCATATACCATTAGGGATAAGGTTTTGTCTTGTACTAAATTCTTAAAAATATACTTATGAATTAATTACTCCATTTTTTTGATTCGACAAAACCGATGCTTAGTACGACAAAAAATTGATAAATGAAATTTTCCCTTTACGTTTGGCTTCTTCTTCCCGCAACTGCCACTTTCTCTCTCGGTTCTACTCCTTTTCAATTCCACCTCTTCGTCTAAACCTTATAGATCTTCTCTTCGATTCACTCAAAATCGTTCGATTCGGAAGTTTTTAGTTTATACATAGCTGGATTTTTCTCTGGAAATCGTACAATTTCGAGCAGAAGCAGCAGTGTGTGTGAACGGAAAACAATGAGCTGGAGGAGAGTGGCCCAATCTTCTCAGGCACTAGCAGCCCACATATTGCTTTTGTGTTTCACCGCTTTGCTTGTTCTCAAGCTCGATCACTCCGTCAATTGCTCCTGGTGGTCAGTTTTCTCTTTTCCCCAATTTTTTTTAAATTAATTTAATTGATGAATTCTGAATAATAATGTCAGCATAATAATTGTCTACCATGTGTGATCGTAGCCGGTACGTTGTTGTTTAATGTCATCATAGTAATTGTTGCTGGTTTAAATTTCGCTAGAATGTATCAAGAAGATGCAAGACAAAAAGTCACAGAAAGAAGGTGTCTACTCCTGTACAAGAATTTACTAAATAACTAATGAGCAAACATAGTCCAAAAGGAGTTCAACAATAGTTACAGGGGCTAGTTGAACCACCTTATAAGAAAATCAAACATTTGGATTTAACAATGTGGTTAGGAGTTGTAATCCCATGAAAATATCTACAATACCTTTCATGCCAGATGCACCAAAAAATAGCAGCAGGTACCATACAGCATGTTTTTTTTGATGGGTTTCTGAACTCTCCACGAACACCAGCTGTCATAGGCTTCTTTAACGGTATTTGGCATGACTTAGGAAATTCCAAAAACTGACAAGAACATACTCTATATGCCAGCTGCTATGCCTAACACTCTCCCACTCCATCTGATGGCGTGTATAACATCCATTTACAACCTGAATTTTCTTTTACTAAGATTGTCTTGGTTAAGGCATGAAGGTAGTCAGATAAAACAAACTACTTTTTGGGGTAGATTAGTTTTCCATATAAGCTTCCATGTACATTTGTCAATCGATTCCTTGTTAGAACATAGATTGTCATATCCTTTTGACAGTATGCGAGTTCTCTTGACTAGGAAACTTAGTTATTCATTGGTCCGCTAGTGGCGATAAAACTAGGAAAGGCAAGTGTGTAACAAATCATCTTTAATTTGGTTTATATAAGTGGTCAAATGAACATCCTTCGTATTGATTGCCTGTTAACTTTAACCTGTTGTACCACATATATGCAACCTAGGGATTAGGGGCAATTTTTTTTAAGGAGTGTTGAGGTCTAATGAATATGTATAAAAGTAATATTTGAAATTTTGACCTACATACACATTATAATTTTTGGGCAAAGGGTGTTCAGCTATCCACCCTTGAGCTTATGTGGCAAAACCACTGAGTAGGGGACAAGGATAAATGACTCATCTTTGTAACACTCCATTAGAAATATAAAGATCTGTTTTATAGACAAAGGAGCAACTAGTATAGTGAGCCCTCAGATGTCCTTTCACCATGTTTAGATTTAGAGGTGTTTTACCATGGCTTTGCCTTGGATATGCAGGATTATATTCTTCCCTCTGTGGCTGTTTCACGGAGTTGTTGCCCGAGGAAGATTCTCTCTGCCTGCTCCATCAATCCCCCATGATCGCCATGTATGACTTTATGCAGTAACTTTTTTAAATTTTGATAAGAAAAAGGAATTCTGTCCAAACAAAATTACTAATCAAATTTCACTTCTGCTTTTATATTCCATCTGTTGTGGATATTGCCTCCTTGTGGATAGTGGGCACCATGTCATGCTGTTGTTGCGACACCTTTGCTTATTGCATTTGAACTACTTCTCTGTATACATCTCGAGAGCATATATGGTAAGAAAGAAAAAACCCATAATCTTTTGTAATATGCTTCCTACAAGTTTTCTGTTTCTCGGTTTTATTATACCATTTCATGGTGCATCTAGGTTCCTATTAGTTTATTAACCAGAATTGTCCTTTACTTACTCTTCTTTCGTTGTGTTTTTCCGCAGTCAACCATTCAGCAGCTGTGAATTTGAAAATTGTCTTTCTTCCCCTGTTAACATTTGAAATAATTATTCTCATTGACAATTTCAGGTACTATGCTGAAATGTTTTTTGTGATTTTGACTTATTTCTTTGATTGCTTACAATGAATAAACAACCTAGTGGTACTTGTAGTGCTGCAATTCTTAAAAGAATCTCCAAAATGCCCTTCCTCTTAGAACCTAAATGTTGTTTATAGCTTTCATTGATATTATATATATATACATATATACAGATGAGCATCCATTTCTAAGATATTTTAGAAAATCATATCATAAAGGCTTCAAAAGTGAACTATTTGCCTTCCGATATGGTTAGTGTTGACATTGCTTGTGCCTCCAAGTAGAGCTACGTTATATGTTCAATATTGGTCACTTTTAATATTTCTTGCATTTTAGTCCCTTTTCTGCAAAATTAGCTGTTAAATATTTGTGCATGACCTGTTGCATGGAAGGTAATGAAAGCAAGAATAACCAATAATGGAATGGAAATAATAATACACTTGCTTATATTTACTTGTAAAAATCATGGGATTTGGATGCTACATTCACCTTTGCGTTATATGCCATGTCTTGCTGGTGGATAAAAACGTTTTACCATTTGGAGCAGAATGTGCAAGGCATTATTACCTGGAGATGAAGAAAGCATGAATGATGAGGCAATATGGGAAACACTTCCGGTAAGTTAATTTTTTTGTCCTCAGAGATACAGGAATAGTATACTTTAGGTTTTCATAGCTGAATTTGTATTTCTCTGGTTTTCATTGATTTGATTTTGTGGATTCATCTTATAATTTGATCTGTTCTAGTGTGGGATATATATCCTAGTCGACCTATAGCTGAAATCATTTGAGACGTATCCGTACTCCTAGGAATAGTAATCCAACCTAACCTATGTTTTTATCCCTTTAGTATCAATATGCAGCACAGAGAACTAAGATCTCTATAACATTGAAACCTCGTGAGATTAAAAGTGTTTTTTGTGAAAAAATTATCTAATAAAGATTTAACAAAATGCGTAACTGACCAGCAACTGCATTGTTATTTTCCCTGCTTGTTGACGACTAAAAGCGTCAGCAGTTGCCCTTAACTATTAGTATGTGGTATCCATCACTTAGTTACAAGGATCAGAATGAAGAAAACTAAGCTAGTGGAGTTTTGATTTAATAAATACTGGAATAACTTACCATATTGATCTGTTGCTCTGATCCTATAATGATCATATAACATATAGCAGTTAAATAAAGAGGCAGTCAATATTTAGTGACACAAGTGACTGGAAGATTTGTATACTGTAGTTAGTTAATCCCTCCACTAAAAGTGGGCATACTATCCTCTTCTATTCATTGCAAAAGACACTACTTCTTTCTTTTGAAGCAAAAAATTCTCTCCAGCAATTCATACTATAAACTAATTCTGTTTTTTTTTTTTGTTGGTTGAACTGGAACTAATATGCATTTAAATATGAACTTTTAGAGAAGTGGGTTCCATTTTGGAATAGTGAAAAAAGAAAGACAGTAGTAACCTTTTCTTGAGACCGGAAGTGTTTGTTCTTTAATTCAATACAAGTATTTGTTCAAATAGCTTATCTGTGAGTGTTATCAATGACTGCATTTTGTAATACAACTGGGTGTGGTTGAATGATTTTATTGTGTGTCATTGCAAAGTTTTATGGTTTTGAAACTAGTAACTTGGTATTACTTAGCAAAAGAAAAAGAATAAATACCTATTGGAAAATGATTTGGTTATAGCTATTAAACCTTTGTTCTTCTTTTTCAATAATGTGGAGAATATAGAAGATGGCTTTACTAAATGACGATCTTATGCTTACTAGCATTTTTGGGTGGCAATCTCCATGGTCTTCTTTGTTGCTGCCACAGTGTTCACCCTTCTCAAGTTGTGTGGTATGTATCTCTATCTCTGTGGATTTTATTTATTTATGTTTGTTGCTTTGAGGGGTACAGCCCAAAGCATCTCCACTCCATGTTCTTTCCTAGACCTAGATATCATCTTTCTTTGATGATTGAGACTAAGTTATACAGATGTTCAATTGGCTTGCTGGAAGTTTTATGTATTCATTTTGACACAAATTGGATGAATTATGTTCGAGTAACAGGATTACTGTGTAACATATCCTTAGTAATGTTTAGAGGAAAAGGAGGGGCTTGCAAAATAAACAAGTCCTATTCTTTTAAAGTAGATGTCATCAGAAAAATAGAGTAAACGAAGAAACTTAAAGACACCAAAATACTGGCCAAGGTCACTCTGGAAGTGAAGTCACAAAAGAAACTGAATGAATCACCCATAATTTCTTAGCAGAATGCTACAAAGTCTTCTCAATGTTTGGTTGCTGAGTTGGCAAGACATCTTAAACACTTCTTTAAGGAGAAGCATGAATAAGGTTAATGTTTGAGGTCCACTTTTAATTGTTAGGAGGCATTATAAAATTCAGAATTGTTACTATTGAACCAATGTTCTTTCCAGAAATGATATCTGTGCTGACAGACCAATAACCAAGATCTTGACAATCACTCTTGTTCCATTGCATAGGCCTTCACTTTGGTTTAGAATGCTGAGAAGCTTAACTTGAGTCCCTACTTTTTAAGTGTATGACATGATTAGTGATGCAATCTGAAATTGTTCAAGAGTTCTGTTGAATACAACTATACAACAGATGTTCATCATTAGTGTTCACGCTTACATTTCATACATTGTCTGGGCTAAAATATGTTCTTCCTTCACCTGGTATTTGCTTTCATAATTGTATCATTTATACATTGTCTGGGCTAAAATATGTTCTTCCTTCACCTGGTATTGCTTTCATAATTGTATCATTCAACTCATGCTCCATTTTGTTTTCTGGTGTTAGTATTGCTCTTTCTACAAACATGCTGGGTCATTGTATGGATTAACTGCCCCGACAACTGATCCGATTGGATTGTTGATGATTTGATGCATATATCAGTAGGCAATTTGACAAGCTCCTGTAATAATTAAGCAAAGTGAAACCCTCTGCTGCATATTGCTGATTGATATCTTGATATTTTAGATGCTTGCTTTTGTTCTATGATTCTTATTTAATTATGGCTAGTAAAGGTCTTGAATCCACCAGGTATTTTTTGCATCATTTAGAACTTATCCTACTAGTATCGGGCTACTGAATAGCAGAAATATCCTTTAGGAAAAGGGTAGCATTAATATTAGGACTGAATGCTTTTATGCGATAACTTTTAAGAGTCGTTTGGTAAGAGGAATGAGGTATGAAGTATAATAATCCCAGGATAAAATGTATGATTATTTCATTCCGCGTTTGGTTGGAAGTATTAGGTAGTCATGGGATTATTTATTCCACCATTTATACTTTAGTGATGGGATAAGTTATCCCATATACATGGTGGGATAACTTAACCTGGGATAGTTTATCCTTATCCCATAATAACTTACTCCTAACCAAACGATCCCTTTGGTCTGATGTAATGTAGCCGAAAGAGGTCTCTGGATAGTTGCTGTCTATGACTATTTCATTGGTTGGTGAAATATAAAAATCGAATAAAGAAACTGGAAGACCTTTTATTTGTGTTCCTTTAAGGGCACTTTTATATCAAGCCTAAATGTTATCCAACGCTTTGATGTGGTTTATTTATATTATGCAAGCCTTTTTTACCTTTCCATGTCTCTAATGCCATAGTGTTTCTTTGTTCCAGGAGATGTTGGAGCTCTGGGATGGTGGGACTTGTTTATAAATTATGGGTAAGTCCTTTTTGTGATGCTCTTATTCATCCTTATTTTGATTTGTGGCTTTAGCTAGAATTAATAAAGTTCGACATCTGTTTTGACAGCATTGCTGAGTGCTTTGCATTTCTTGTTTGTACTAAGTGGTCAAATCCAATAATTCATAGAAGTTCTGATGCACTTGGAGCTAGTTCTTCGTCTACTACTCTCAGATATCTTGATTGGAATAGTGGCTTAGTGGTTTCTTCAGAGGAAGAACCACCGAGTAGAATATGTGGGCTGCAAGACCTCGGTGGTCACATAATGAAAATTCCAATCATATTTTTCCAAGTCCTCCTCTGTATGCGTCTGGAGGTGAGTTACTCTATGATATGATATATGGCCCAACTACTGGACAGACCAGACACTTCCCATGTGTTTCTAATAATTCATGCTTCTGAATTTCAGGGAACACCTGCAGGTGCAAGACACATTTCTCTTCCACTTCTATTCTTACCCATATTCCTCTTGCAAGTAGCTGGTGTCTTGTTTGCTACATTAGGATTTGTTGAGAAAATTGTTCTCTTATTACGAAGTGGAGCTGCTGTGGGACGATATCATGTAATTTCTTCGAGAGTACGTGACTGCTTTGCATTTATGCATCATGGTTCCAGGTAAAGTCATAACGAACTAGCAAGAGCTATAAATCATTAGAAGTTTTGTTTTTGTAAAACATGGCATACAAAATGAAGGATCATAAACTTATGGGATACACGATGACTCTTAACTGTCACACATAGTGATTCTTGCAACTGCAACTAAGTGATGGCTAAATGCGTTGGTATTTTCAATAAGCAGGCTACTTGGTTGGTGGTCCATTGATGAATCAAGTCGAGAGGAACAGGCTCGACTATACCATGATGGATTTTCTGGGTAAGTATGAACTTTTTTTCTCCTTTATCTGAGTTCTTCGCATTGTATTTCATTTCTATTAAGAAAGGATAATGTAAGGGTTCGTTTGGTACGGTGTATCGGAATAATGCTAAAAGAGTGTATTAATAATGCTTGCATTAGTATTGCATGTATTACTTATGCTTTCATAATTATACATAGAATATTTTTATGGATTGTTTGGTTTGTTGCATTAAAAATAGCATGCATTGCATAAAAAAATTTATTGACAAAAATACCCTCCACATTATGGTGGAAAAGATGTAAAAAAAGGTTTTGAGTGGCAATTGGGTCTTTGATCATGCTAGTGCATGCATTAAAAGCGTTGCATTACGAATGCCTAGAAATCCATGGTATTAGTAATACTCACCTTAATACACAATAGAGTGCAAGCATTAGCTATACATAGCATGAAAAAGTGTACCAAACATGTATTACTAATGCATGCATTATTTTTGCTAATACACTCTACAAAATGACTCCTAAATGTAAATGCAATAACCTCGTTGGAGATGGAAACATGAAAGAACACTGATGAGTGCATGGGTTCTTTGGATTGTATTTCATTTCTACGATGACAAAGGATAATGTAAACGTAAATGCCTCAACCTCACTGGAGATGGAAACAGGAAAAACCACCGATGAGTGTACGGGGGCTTTCTTTGATCCATAACTTTCACATTGTTGGCTAGTTCAATAAAGGTTTCAATTGATTTACCAATCTAGCCAATACAAAGCATCATTGTTTTTTTTTCGAAACAAGGGTACCTTTGTATTCACAAAAAATTCATCATCCAAAAAATGATGAATTGGAAATGTACATCTCATAATGTGATGGATACACCCCCATAGGAACTAACTTCTGCCACCCAATGTCTTGGCTAGCACAAGCAAATTTTAGACTTGGTTGATAGGAAAGAGATGACTCTTCAACCTGTTGACATGGAGGACTGAAATGTCCTCAAATATAGTGAGTATAGCCAACACAAAGTATCATTGAGGACTAAAGATGAAATAACAGAAAAAACCAACTTAAGAATACAAGAACTCCATAACCTTTTTGTGGCTTAAAACCTCAAATGAATGGATGACGACTGAAGATTGAAGAGTAACAACGTCTGAACCATATTAAAAGACTCGATAACCGGTAAAGTCTCCTCCTAACACTACTTCAAGTTAAAGAACTCTAGTTACCACCTCCGTGATAATCATGACTTCAAGAACTTTCCCCCTCTTCTAGCTATGGGGCAACATTTAAATCAAGCTTGAGTAGCTTAGCCCTGAACACCACTTCTTGTTACTTTTTTAACTTTGTCCAACTGCAGTTTGATTGCCAGCTCCAACCTGTTATCGGATGGTATTTCCAAGCCGGTGCATGATCTTATGCATTAGTATTCATTGTTTTTCTCTCTCATCCAATGCTTGTGATTATTTTATGGAGATTTTCAGATGCCTTAAAAGACATCTGATTTGCGCACATAAACATGATTGCATTAGCGATCCTCTTATTTCAATTCAAGAAATTTATCATTATGTTTTCTATACCTGTGGAGTCAGAGGAACATGGTTTTCCACTTGGTGAAAAGAATATAATACCAACATCTACTCCGACCCAAGTTCAAAGCTCATCCACTTTCTTGAACAAGTTTTTCCTTTTCAAGAAAGCAAAAGAGCGTGCTTCCTTTGACTCAATCAACTTCATTTCAATCTTTTGCCTACTTGATCCTACTTCCATTGGAAAATCAAATGGCTAAATAAGAAAATAAGATGTTTTGGTTGAATAATAGGTGCACGAGAGTCTATTTGTCATGTGTATTGTCACGCTTATTTAATGTTCTCATATTATGAGTCTATTTGTCATGTGTAGTGTCACATGTATTTAGTCATTAACAAAAATTATCTTCTTATTAATTCCATTGCAACTGCAAACTAATAAAGCCGGAATTCCAAATCATGTCCAAATGCTGATTTGAATTCATGACTTCACATTGCATGTTCAAACGCAAGCTAAAGACAAATGAAAACTAATGATGCTTTAATTTATTTATATATATAATATTAATTCAAAAAGGTAGCCTTGGAGCATTGATAAAGTTGTCTCTATGTGACTTATAGGTCTTGGGTTTGAGCGTGGAAGCAATCACTAATGCTTGCATTAGGATATGTTATCTACATCACACCCCTTGGGGTGTGAATGTTATCAAAAGCAAAAAATACAAAAGAGCTCTGAGGTCATTTGGGGCTTTTAAGAGCAAATAAAATGTGGCTTTAATGAAAAAAGACACTAATGTAGAAAAAACATAAATGTATATATTTACTCCAAGAGTGATCATTATAAATAGAATGATAAATATATAAACAAAGAAATTTGAAAAAATACGATAAAGTGAAATATCAATTGTTTAGAAGTGCACATTAAGTGAATTGATCAACAGGTTTTGAGCCTCACTTCAGGGCTTAAGCATGCCTTTGACAACACTGGACTGCGGCCCTTCCCGATTGCTGCTAATGTGGGATGCTTGTACACGGGATTTAATGTTTTCATATTATGAGTCTATTTGTCATGTGCATTCGCACTTGTTTAGTGTTTTCATATTATGTGAATCTAGTATGAGATTACCATGAATCCTTACAAAAAATGATTTCTTATTTATTCCATTACAATAGCAAAATAATAAAGTTGAATTGAATCTAAAAACAAATGAAAAATAACAATATTTTAATTTATTTATGTATATAATTGTTAACTCAGAAGGAGAGCCTTGAAGCACAAGTATGTCTTTGTATGACTTATAGTTCTCAGGTTTGAGCCGTGGAAGCAACCATGCATGCTTGTGTTAGGGTAGTTTATTTAAATTACACCCTTCTTGCTTTTTGCGCTTCTCGCTCTCCAAGGCACTGCACCCACTTTGCCCTGTATAACTTCGTTTCTGCTCATGTCTCTAGTAGTGTGTCCACACATTCATTTGAACATCTTCATCTTTGCTACAATCATCCTCTAAATATGGGCATTCATTTTCTAAATGGAGTGTTTTGGACTGGCCAACACTCTGGCCGTAAGATGATGTTGGTCCAACCACCACTAATTTATCCTTAAATCTTGGCGACACATTCTTATTGCACACTGGCACAGTACCCTGGATGCATGCTTTCATTTCGCCCACCACGCTCCAATATGATATGTGACATCATCATCAATCTCCCTGCCTCCTCAGATTATGGGACCATGATACTTGAAGCTTCCTCTCTTGGGTATCACTTGTGCATCGATCTTCACTTCCACATCCGTCTCATGTATCACATCAGTGAACTTACACTCTAGGTACTATGTTTTATTCCTACTAAAGATGACCTATATAGGGAGGAAGAAAAATTATAAATGCAGTGTTAATTGCCAATGAATGCCTTCCGCAAGAAGAGAAAATTAACATGTGTTAAATCAGTTAGTTGGACATAGAGGAGGCTTATAACCACCACTAGTTGGGAGTTTTTCTCGACATGTTTGATGAAATGAGCTGGTTAGGTCCTTAATATTAGTCTATGACTCACCTGGAGGATCTACTAAAGTTTTTGGTTAAGTGTTAATGTTTTACCTCAGAGGCAGATAAAAGTGATTTGGCAGCACACTAGAAGGGCAGATTTATTTAAAATCATGCTACAAACCTATGTTGGTTGATAAACAGCAAACAACAAGCTTGCCTTGAAGTTAATTTGGAAAGAAAAGCTCGAAACAATGTAGCCTGTCGTGGCTTCTAATGTTCACACATGAAGCATGTCCTATACAGGATAACCGACAGAAAGTGGCTACCTACTCTGTATCAGATGCTATGTGTGAGAGAAGATAACTTAAGCCAACAACCATATTTTATGCTCTGTATCTTCCAACAATAACATTTCTTTTTGAACGTTTTTGGGATTTAGTGAACCCTGTTTAGAACAACTAAGTAGCTGTTGGCATGCCAAAATAGAATAGGTACAAAAGCCAAAGGAGAATTTGGTATAAATATAAGCTTGTATATGGTGGACAATATGGATGGAATAGAAGCAGAGCTGTTTTCGGGGCAAAGAAGATCTATTCTTAAGATCAAATAAATTCTACCTTATATTTTTGGTAAAAATTGCAACATGTGGATGAAGCTCAGTTCCTTGCAGCAGTAAAAGTTACCCCCACCCCCCACAAACCCCCACAGACTCCAAGCCTTTTTTCTTTTGATGCATGCTACCAACTTATTCATTCTAGTTTATTAAGTAAAATCATTATACTGATCAAAAGGAGTGCCTTTCATGTCTTAAGGTGGTTTTGCATTGATGAAGGAGCAAAATAATATAACACCTTACTTCTCATTTGAATAATGTAACTTCTTAATTCACTTGCCGTGAAATGTCTATGCAGGAGCACCAGCAACTATTAACTGAAACAAACTTTTTCACCTTGAGAAGCCAACCATAGATTGAGTTGATAATCTAATCTGGAGAAATAAATCGATACACATATTTGTAGTTTTGGTTCGGTTTCATTTTAAAAAAAAAATAAAAATTACCCAAATCAAACAAAATATTGTGTTTCTCAAATTTAACACTACATCAACCCAATAAAAAATACTGCCGATTTATTACGTCGTCATGAATCTGTTTTTCATTCATTTTGATTTACTTTTTTTTCTTGAATACTACTGCTTATTGAATTGCTATTCATTCTGCTGTTGTAGTTCAGCGATGTTAACCAGAGTTGATGGTAATAGTAACTGCCCTTGCTTTATTTTCTCCACGAGCAATTGCTAGATTGTGTATCTCATCCTTTCATCATTGCCCTATTCTTGATAATTTGGGGGTGAATTTGGCCTAAATGAAGACTCTGCAATTACTACTGCAGATTTTGAGGCTTCATTTCATTATAGTGACTACTTATTGTTTTACAGGTATAATACTTTTTGTGGTTATCCACCTGAAATAGTCAAGAAAATGCCCAAGAAGGATCTTGCTGAAGAGGTAAGCTTATCGTACATTTTTACCATTCTGCTTTTCATTGTAAATGCCACAAAAATTTGATATTGTGATCATACTGCTGTAGGTTGATAAGTTGTTTTCTAATCATATAATGCATTAAGCTCTTGACATTAACTTTTTCTTCATGCTTTTGTGGATTTATCTCTCTTTCTGCCCATTATGTATCATTTGATTTGCTTCATCATAGGTTTGGAGACTTCAAGCTGCTCTGGGTGAGCAAGCAGAAATCACTAAACTGAGCCAGCAGGAATATGAAAGACTTCAAAATGTAAACTTCTTAATTTCACTTTGGCTTTCTCAACTCTGTGATGCAGGAGATAAGATCTTTCATCTGTTTCCAGTATACTGCGTGACTGTGTTGCATGGACTAAGCTTTTCTGAAAAGATTTTTTTGGGAAGATACTTGCACTTTCTACTGAAGTATTATTATTCTTACCTCACTTGTGGGATTACACCAAGTATGTTGTGTTGTTGTCATTGGCTGTACATCTACGTGTGCTAAGGGGATAAGGTCTGCCTAACCCCCATCCCTACCCCAACCCCAAAGACCCTGCTTGTGGGAATGTAGCACTGGGTATGTTGTTCTTGAACTGGCTGTGACATCTTTTTCTGCCCTTTGCATGAGCTGGTACTTGCTAACGGGAATACCTAAATCCTTAAGTTGTACTTAGAACAGCTACTTCACTCCATCCCCAGCCAGATGGTCTGATGCTTAAGTTTTACTTGAAAAAAAAAACCATAATCCGTGAGCTGTATGTCATCCACTTTTTTCAATTTATCTTGACAGTTCACGTCAGGAAGTTCGTGTCTTATCAAAAGATTTCAGAGAACATATTACATTTCATGTCTGGTAATCTAAATGAATATAGATAAATAAATTTAATAGTACTATGATTTAGTTAACTAGTCTAGTTTGGGATATGGGATAACGGCACTTGCTGTTTAAGATGTTGATTTTTTACTTGTGTGATTTCATACCATCTAAATTTTTTTGATAAGTCGAACTCTTGTCACTTTCTTCTGTACAAAATGTTGCATTTGTTTGTGAGAGAAGAGCATCTTGCATAGTTGTATACGTCAACTTAAAACAATTGTGATGCTGTGCAGGAAAAAGTTTTGTGTAGGATTTGCTTTGAAAGAGAGATTAGTACAGTGCTACTTCCTTGCAGGCATCGCGTCCTCTGCAGGTATTTTACTTTACCGTTATGGGCCAAACACATTAGCTACTTGCCAATAGTACACTTGTTCATTCTTATCTCGTGTGGTGCAGTTCCTGCTGTGAGAAATGCAACAAATGCCCTATCTGCCGTGTCTGTATCGAGGAGCGCTTGCCTGTATATGATGTGTAGGTTAAATCCATCAATCTTCTGCCTTATTAAGTTAGAAGTCCTTACAAAATGTCAAATATGATGCATGGGAAGTCAGTTTACAGAATTTTGTGGAGTTACTGTGCTTAGACTGAACTAACGAATTTGGGAGGACACATTCAGATTGCAGTTGCTATTCAAGTACCGTAATCTTTTGTAAATATTTGTCCTTTCTAGTGAAGTTGTATATATTATATACTTTTCTCGTTTCTTGTATAAAGTAGCTTATAACTTTATTTCCTGACCTTTTTTTTGTTATTACGCAAGCACTAATGACTTTTAGGTGAAAATTCGAATACTATACGAATTTGAAAATGTGAAAATGATATTCAATATTGAAGTTGTGATACGTCCTTTTAAATCCCTCTTTTTTTTTTTTGGTGAAAACTGAAAATTTTGCCCACCACTAGTTACTTCAGTTGTCTTAAAGTACCAAACTTTTTCCAAATGTGACTATTGAATCGACTTATTATAGAAATGAATAAAAACAAGCAAAGCATTTTACCCAAATTAGAGGCTCAATAGGATAAGAAGCAGCAACAGAAAGATGCCCTGTGCAGACAAATTAGCTGCTAACTGTTCCGTGCTGACAGAAGACGTCACATTTCACCACTATCAATGTCATATGTCTAAAACCCAAAAACAAAAATTGCATGATGTCTTGCGGAACGATAATTACTTAAATACGTTCGTCTCGTCAGAAAAGCTGAGGGGTCAGCAGTTTAAGTTTTATTATAATTACTTGAAATGCGTTTAGATAGTATCATTTTTCAATTGACTATGACTTCCATTATTCTCGCAACTGGTCGATTAGTTAATCATTCACATATTTTAGCTACTGATTATATAGTACATATATCGAATTATTGCTGCAAATCCACAGAAATGCACTAATCTCTGTTTTACATATGGGACGGGATAAGGAGGAAATGCTGCAATATCAAATCACATTTATTGCGGAACTTGATAATTCATCAACTAAATTAGTCCTCAATCCTTTACAGTTGTACCAAATAAGTCATAGTTAAAGTTTTTCTTTTTCTCAAAAATGGTTTAAATTATTTAAATTCTTGAGCACAGTAATATTAATACTAATGGAATCTCCGAAAATGCATTGTATTATTTTAAAGTGAAATGATTGCCATGTAAATCGAAGTGAGGAAGTAATATTACTTTTTTGCCAAAATCAAATGTATGGTTTTATAGCAAAATTGACCTCAAATACAGGAAATCAGAAAAAATTTAAGAAAAAAGACTAGGTTTCTTAAATTTTAATCTTAACCTTTTAGGTCAAAAATTTCAAAGAGTTCTATGAATTCTTTCCGTTTGTATTCACAAGTCTTTCTATAATCTCCATAATAAAACATCAAAAAAGGTTATTTTGGGTCAGGCAAGGAAAAAAGGGGAAAATCCAAACATGATAAACAGCCTTGTCCTTCATCTCCATTTTCTGCTAAGGTCGATTTGACAGAGACTTCTGTCCTCTAGTATACAACACAATTCGAAAAATCTACATTATTTGTGCGAATAGACAAGTTTTTTCCGCAGCTGTGAACCCTCTCGTCCTTCACCTAATTTGTTGCCTTGTTGATTCATTTCCTTGTATTCAAATTCTTGGACAACCCACTTGTTCTTTTCTTGTTTTACCCCTTTGGTGATAAATATCAAGCACATTGGATCGAGACCCACTTGTTTTTTTTTTTCAGGAAAAATCACTCAAGATTTTATTTTTCCGATCCATCTGTAGTATTCGAAGGCAGATGCATCTCTGTTGAATTCAGGTGACAAACTGATATTCTTTTCGCTGTTGATTCTTGAACTTAAGACGCTTCTGGGTCTGTTTTCCTGTTTTGATTCCATGTTTTTTGGATTGAAATATTGTGATTAGATTCTTGTTTTATGTACTTTGGTTATAACCCAATTACCCCAAGTTTTTGTAGATAGGAGGAGTACTTGTTTCCTGAACTTCTACGTGAGTGAAAATCTGCATTTTCTCGATCTTTATGGTCCCAGTAGTCCCTTTTCTGTTGTTACATTTCTGACTTTTTGTGCCAAGTACATATATAGGCTGGAGTTATTTATTTGGTTTTGCTCTATTTGTCCAATTGAGCTCTCTATAGTTTCCTCCTGCTTGACTGTATGAGTTAAAGCTTTAATTTTACAGGTTCAGTTAGTTGTACAAGTTTCTACATTTTCTCGTGGATGAGAGACGAAAAGCCAAACATTTCTATGTGTATGTTGAAAATAGGGGTTTTTTGAGTGATGCTGTAGTTTTTGCAGTAGCCGGAAATGAGCAGATCTCCATCATTTTCGGTGAGATCAGAAGCTGATTTAAAAGTAGATGAAAAATCTCTACAGCAGTGGGTTGTTGGCTTCTGTATTATTAGGTTTGATCTTGAACAGGGACAGCTCATTGAAGAATGTTACCCGTCGGGCTGTCTAACTCATAATGAGGAGCTTGAAGTTGCCTTTAGCTCATTTCCGGATTCAGTTTCACAGAATCATAACCGATCAAGCATCCATGATTGTATCTTTTTCTTCCGTGTCCGGAGGCAGGGGAATCCTCAAGTGGCACATCGGCCTTCATCCGAGATGGTGGAAGTAGATAATACACAAGCCTCCCAAATGACAGCCAGTGATAAGGTGCTAAAACAAAGGAGTAAGATTCAAGCAGGGGTAAACTCAAGATATTTGTATGGGTTTGTGTTTAATAGACAGAGACACGATGAAAGGCTGAAACGGGGCGGTGAGCAAAAGTCTGTGGTAATTCTTTCTCACAACCCATTCTCCAGTGTCTTTCGACCTTTGCTGCAGATCATGGGCCCATTGTACTTTGACATTGGGAAGAAAGCCCTCAATTTCATTGCGTCTTATGTATCAATGTGGCCTGTTCCTGTACCTGGTCAGTTAATGGAGCTTCCAATTGGGAATGCCACTCTTAAAGTGAACTTGCCACCTGCCCATTGTATGCCTTTGGATTGTGGAGTACTTTTTGAAGAGTTGGCTTCTCCAATAGCCCCATTTCTTCCTTCCAGTCAATCAGTGCCACAAGGTCTTTTCCATGACGCGGATCTTTTTGGGACATTTAGGGGGCTTTTAATGCAGCTTTGGAAGTTATGGGAATTGTTACTTATTGGAGAACCCATTCTTGTCATAGCGCCAACACCACCTCAATGCTGTGAAGCTGTTGCTGGTCTGGTTAGTCTGGTCGCCCCCCTTCTGTGTAGCATTGATTTCAGGCCTTACTTTACTATTCATGATCCCGACTTTGCTCATTTAAACTCTCTTCAAGAAGGTGCTGCTTTTCCTCCAATGATTTTGGGTGTGACAAACCTCTTTTTCTTGAAATCCCTTCGAAGAATTCCACACATCTTATCAGTTGGAAATCCTGTCATGAATGCAGCTCGACTTCCATTTTCTGCGAGAGCATCAACTGGTAGAATTCTGACTGGACCTGAAGGACTTAGTCTTCCTAATCTTTCCTTGAATAGGTTTACACCTTCAAATTTTTTCAATGCTATGAAGTTGAGGAGAGAAGGTCCACTCTGCCTGATGACCGAGCACAAAGAAGCCTTTTGGAGCAGTTATGCTCCAGTTACAAAGCCAGACACTTCAATCTTGAATAGGCTAATTGATGCAGGTATGTCACCCAGGGTAGAGGAATCAATGTCAGTTGTTAATAATGACATACTTCGTCGGCACTTCTTAGAGCTGACAAGCAACTTCTTGGCCCCATTTGGACCGTATTATAGACCAACAACACCTTCTGAAGGATCTTCCCCATATGTTGATCCTCCTCCTCTACCCACATTTAATGCCGAGGAATTCCTCACTAGCTTATCAGCAAGGGGTCCTGGAAAGTTTCTGTTGAAGAGAATGAAATCTAACTGGCTGGACCTTTACAGGTAAAGAATGGTTAGTTTTTCTTCTTGCGTACTCTTCTTTGAATTCTTATAGGTTCTCTTCGATGTTTACTTGCAAACTTTGTAAATGTAATTAACAAATTATTGCCCGACTCAAAATGAAATGATTACTTGTACTTGTACAGACGGTTTCTGAAAGGGCACAACTTTTTGCCTTGGTTTCAACGAAAGCGTGCTGTTGCTGAACAAGAACAGTATAGGTTGTGGAGGCAAGCTAGAATGAGGGCTGATATACAACATTTGATATCTAGCATGTCTGAGTTGGAGATTGTTGATACTTTCAATGCAATTGAAAGGCATCTTCTTGGAGAATTACAGGCATGTGCTTTCCTAACTTATGGTGACAGTTCCATTTTCTTCTCTTTTGGGTATTCTAACTTTTGATTAGTTCTTCACCTATGACGGGTGTATGCACAAAATATTGAAATCCTCATACTGAAATAGAAAATGAAGCTAAGAGATCTGTTCATGAGTTAATAAATGTGATTGTGAGATGGCGTTTGATCATTCTTTCCCAGTGACTAAAATATGCACATCACCCCTCCCAGAAAAAGAAAAAAAGAGTCTGATATATCTAGTTTCTATAGAAAAACGGAGATTCTTTATTATTGCTACATATAGCATTGGTCAGAGGAGGTACTAGGGGTGCCAATACAGAAATATATACTGTTTAAGATATATACACATATATACGTACAATTTTTTCCAAAGTTTCCAGGTACCCCTGACCCCGGCACCCTTAGGGTAGGTCTGCCTCTTCCAGAAGGGGAATTCTGGTTCTAACACATGAATCTTCATTATTTTCTGAAATATCTGATTGCGTTCATGGCGCATCATTTTTTTTGCCACGATGCTTTGTTTCTTTGTTCTCTTTGGGAGTTTTCCTTTTTTGTTTTTATCTGTTCATCTACTTTTTGTGTGTCTGTGAAGAAGTTTTAATTATTCCATACTGGTTTATGAGAAATCACCTTCCCATCTCCGTGCTCCATGATATATAAAGGAATAATGTAGAAATAAGCGACAGAGCTTTGTATGTGGTTCCAATTGGAACAAATATGTGATGAAAAGAACAGCAGCAATGTACCGAAAACCTCAAAAGGAGATTTCTGTTGATTTTTCTAAAAAAGAATTAAATAAAACCTGATAAAGATGTTCGACTTAATCTGGAGTTATTCTGCCATCAAACAAACATTTCTCCCCTTCGCATTCAGTATGCATTGGCAAGTACTTTCACCAGCCATTATGTTTACAATACCAACAATCATATGTATTAATCATTTAAGTGAATATATTTTATAACAATCATATGTATTAATCACTTAAGTGAATATATTTTACCATATTGATGCGCCGTTTATTTTATTTTTTAGTTTTCATTTTTTCTTTTGGTGGTGGGTTCAAAATGAAAAAATGTACTTACTGCAATCCCTTGTTTTTAGTTCCCAGACATCTGCTGTACCCAGTAGAAGCACTTAGAGACTAGTATATGGCTTTGGCATCACTGTTCCGTCAAATTTATCCCCTCAATCATCAAACTGTATATAAACACTCCCTCCGTCCCAATTTATATGACTTACTTTCCTTTTTTGTCAGTTCCAAAAAGAATGACACATTTCTATATTTAGTAACAATTTAATTTTAAAATGTCCATTTTTTCCTTTAATGAAATGATTTCTAATCACACAAGTATCTATTACTTATTTTAGACTACAAGTTTCAAAAGTCATTTTTTTTTTTTGAAAGTAGAGTTTCAAAAGTCATTCTTTCTCTATTAAACTTTGTTCCAAGTCAAACTAACTCATATAAACTGGAACGGAGGGAGTAATAGATATCAAACATCCTGTATACTGGGTGTGATACAAACCCCTGATGATAATCTTGCTTTCACTTGCTTGGGGTTTGAAAATTATGTGCATGAACAGTGATGAGACACCTAATTGGGACTGAAGGCTCTGCTACCATTGTTTTCTGACTTGTTCTTTTGCTGAAGCATCACTTTCTGTACGAGTAAATCTAATGACTTTTTCAACGATTTTATTCATGTTAAGATTTAATCATTTGCAACTGTGAGAGTTTTCAGTTTTAGGTGAGAGAAGTAAGAGGTTCATCCATGATGGACATATTTGAAATTACCTTTATTTGATTTGCTGATGAAACTCCATGTACATGGCAAAGAGCAACATGTTGAGAGAAAATTCCGTAATGAAACCGGTTGCTAAACTAGGAGGAGAACCAACTCAGCTACCAGTGTCTGACTTTGTCATTTCTTAACCGACTGTATTATTTGAGTGCCAATGCAGAATATTTTTAAGCATGACTTTAATCCTGTTGTAGCATCTTTCCCCGTCTTGTACTATTCTACTAGAAGATGAAAGTGTGCATTAGGTTGACTAATCTGAGGAATGAAATTTTGAAGCATTGAAACAGGGAAGTCCATATAACTCCAGTGAACAAGTTATCATGGTAGGCAACCATATGTTTCTTCAGATGAAATAGGAGGGGTTTGAGAAGGTGGAGCGGTAAGGTTGTTTCCTTTTATTCGGTAAGAGAGTAGAAGAAGTGGGGAATTAAATGTGAAGGGGTTGGGTGCCTGTTCATGATGCATTTTCAACTCCTCCAAAGTGTGACAGAAAGGAGGACATGTATCACAACATTTTACTTAGTTCCTTGCAACGAGGCCAACAACCAGAAATAAGCCATCAATATTTCCTTGGGGAATTAAACCATGTCATTCCTCTCCTTCACTCTCCTCCTCCCCTTCCTGGAACCAAACTTAGCATAACAGAATGCATAATCGATGAGCTTATTGTGCACTGACAAATTTAAAGAGAATATTTGCAGGGTTTGGAAGGACATAGTAGTTGTTAAAACTTGTAAATAAACCAAGCCTGGCAGGTATTTAAGATGGAATAGAGAGTGGAAACATTTCCAATTCCACTGGGTATGTCGTTGTTGTTGTTGCTGCTGCATTTCACGCTTTAACAAGAAAAGGCTTACCTTTTGTCCAAGCTGTTATTACCTTTACTCTGGGGTTGCTTTCCTCTATCATTTGTCTCTTCTACTTTATTTTAGTTACGGACAAAGTAATCATGCATTTATTAGAAGCAAAGCAATACAAGCGAACTTCCATTTAGTCTTTTGTCATTCAGTCCTTCCAAGCCTTATTCATACTCACATGTTCCCCATTATTTTTGGATTCATATTCACTGAAGATAGATTTTTTCCAGTTTAATTTTTGCAACTTGAACTGCAGACTACACTTTTGATTGGCTTTGATTTTACTTATTTGGTTAGCAATGTGGCAGAACTAATTATTTTTAAAAATGCAACTGAATAATATGACAGAAAAGTACTTGACCGATATTTATATAGACTTTGAGCAGGGGATCTTTTTAGGGTACATGAAATGACCATTCGGTCCATTCACCAAAAAAAGATCATTCATTGTATAATCATGTATACTCTGTATATATTTTATGTATAGTCTAGCTATATTCAGTTTTTTAGTTATCATAATATATATTCAGTCTATAGCTCAATCAACGTATACTTTCTATAACTTTTGGCAAGCTATATTGTATAGTCATTATGCATTTCCTATGATTTTTGGCTTTTTTTTATGTAAATAAAACATGTTTATATTTGTTCTAAACTAATTAGTTTATTGTGTATATTTGAAATTAGCCCTTTTCTTTTTTACTGTTTTTCAAATTTGAGGTTATATATTTTCTGCTTAACATGTTTTACCTTCATGGTGCTAGTTATTTACCATTCTCTTCTATGCTAATTAGTAACTGTGAATGACAAATATATCTTTCTTGGTGGCCATGTTCTGCTGCAGCAGTCCTCTACTGTTGAAGCAGGTTCTGATGCCACTTGCAGCAAACTAAGGGAGGATCTTCAGGCAGTGTTTAACGTCCTCCCAAAGGACATACAGCAGCTTATGCTAATGAACCCTGAGAGGGCAGCCCTTGTACAAGATGGTGAGCTTCCCTCAAAATCAACCAGATGACAAGAGCTCATGAGTCTAAGATTGAATCAGACAGCTGAGTTGAGAGTTCTACGGTGCCACTAGATGATGTAGGATCAGTCATGTCCTCTCCTTCGCTGTAAATTCTTGCAGGGGCTGAACTTCTCAATGATTTGTTGCAAGGTCAGTTAAATCTTGCCTCAGATTTCCATTTTGCATTCATGAGATTAATTGATTGCAAACATAATTTTTTATCTTTCCGCCAGATTACTTTGGCAAAGAACCATCGTCTATTGAAGCTGTTCAGGTGGACTGAGATCACATTCTTCTGAATTGTATTTGAATTTTTCCAGAAAATTGATTGTTTTATGATGTTTCAGGATGAATAGAAGCCCGTTTAAACTCACTATTGAAAGGGAAAGCGATTTTCAAGATATAAGAGAAACAAGTTATGAGCCCATTTGTTGTAAAACACCAGCTTTATCTTCTCCACTTTCAATGTTATTCTCTCTCAAGGATGGGGTCCCTCTTTGGTTTCTGTTTCCCTTCAAGGACATCAATGTCATATAGCACATGATTAGACTAAGTCATGTTGTAAGTGGAAATGTCAGTCAGTGTAGGCATTTTGTCAAAACACAGGAAAAAAGAACCTGTATGGAACATGTCAAAAGGATGCTTTTAACTTGATTAAATTTGCTGCACATCACATTCCCCTTTTCCTGTCATGTGGTTTCCTTGAAAATCAGAGCTTAGTTATTCTCCTATATCTGGAAACAATCTCTCTATCTCCATGTGGTAGTGGTAAAGTCTGCGTACATTCTACCCTTTCCAGACTCTACTTGTGGGAATCCACGGGGTATGTTATTGTAGTTGATTCTCCTGTAAAAACTCAAGCATCCTTCTGCAGTTTCAAACCTGCGATTTGCTACTATTGTTATGTTCTTTATTGCCATACTCTTGTCGGACCCTCCAAAAATGTAGTACTATTTTTGGAGGATTCGATCTGCACCAGTAAGCATTTTTGAAGAGTCTAACCAATATAGGTTATATTCTGGTTCTGAAAGTCAGTTATTCAGTTTCAGTTGAAGATCAGCAGTCATAGTTATCCTATCCATTACAAATATGGCATGTCAGATGTGAAAAAAACATATACAGCGCTGTTGTTGTGAACCTTATTGAATTCAAAGGGTCCAAGAAGATCAAGATTTGTATAAACCTTATCCATTAAAGATAACTGGCGGATGATAATTGATGAATGAATATGACATTCCTTTAATGACCATGTAAGTGTGAAATCAAGAATTCCATGTGATTTCATGTGTAAAAAAGACTGCTGGTATTGCTGTCATTGTGACTTGTTTATAAATATCAAGGAGACAAACTTAAATTATCAAAGTGAATTTATGGCTTGACAAAGACACTCTAATTTCAACAGCACTAATGACTAATAAGTTCTTTACACCCACAGGATTTTGTCACCCTTTTGCCCTTTGAGAGTATGACCATATATCTAGTATAGTTTTCAAATAAGATTCGGAGAATATAGTGTATACGTAGATTTTACGTCTATAGAGAAGTAGAGAAATAATTTTAGTTGTTCTTCAGCTTCAGGTAAAACAATTCAAAATAGTTTGAAAAAAATAATAAAAATAAAATATTTATGAAAAATATTAACAAAAATATGAAAAAATATTCTTTAAAAGATAATATCTATAATAAAATAATATAATAATTAAATTATAAGAAATAATAAATATATAAAAATATTACAGTAATGCTCAGCTATCTACTTGTGCTTCTATATTTTTTTTAAATTTGAAAGGAAGGCAAAGAGCCTTGGATTTGGACAGTTCTCCAAGAGACGAAACAATGGACTTTGTCATGTAGGTATGATTAGCATTTATGTGTATGATGATCTATGACTGACGTCGGATTTATAATTAATACAAATTCCTAGATGGACGATCATACCATAATAAGTTACCTAGTAAAAATTTCATTAGGAAGGTCTGCAGAGAAAAAATGTACGTATACATACCTCATAGAAATATAGAGGTTGTTTTCGAAAGATCTCGTCTCAAAAGATCATCCCAAAAGCAGAAAATACTAGACATAAAATGACTAGAATGAACAACAAATGAAAATATGAACAATCATATTAGATAAGTTGGAAGGTATGTTTGAACCCAAAATTAAACCTTACGGGTAATTTTAGACCCAAAGATGAAACAAAGATATTTTATAAATTTTTTTCTATAATTAAGGGTATTTATGAGTCCTTTCCCTTAAAAATAAAATAAGAGAATGATTTAAGATCATCTTTTCGTATCTTATGTCGACTTGCATATACATGTAAAAAATGATCTCAAAAGATTAGCAATATCTTGAAATCAGTGTACACCGAAAGAAAAGATTCATATAATTGATAACCTAATATTTATAGCTCACTAAAAGTAAATTTTATTCTTATTAGTACGTTGAATTTTATTGTCAACTGAGCTTAAATAAGAAGATTATTAGTTAAAAATTAATATAGTCGATTTTAATTTATATGAGAGCGATGCAAGATTGTTATTATTATAAATTACAAACAAACAACCATACATCTTTTTCGTAAGAAAATGATGGAAATGTGCCATAGACTTGAGGTTATACAGTATATCATTAAAGACCCAACATGCCTATTGAATTATCCTAGTTCAAATTAATTTACTGTATACCTGCATGCTTATTTTGTAATATCCAAATTCCAGACATAATTTTTTTTTTTTTTATAAAAAAAAACATAACTAGGGAACTCGCTGGTGCAACTCCTTTCTTATTTTATTCAAACTTTTCCTCTTTTTGTTTTTATTTTTCTTATGGCATTTTTTATTGTTTATGTTTACTCTTATTGACAAGATTGGCAATGCTTTTTAATATGTGAAGTAGAGAAGGAGAAAAAGCCACGTAGGTACATGAATAAGAGGTTGAAAGACAAAAAGTGACAAATTTTGGAAAAAATCATTACTCAAAATTCCTTCCCCACACCCTTGTGGTACTGCCTGACCAACACTTCCTCAAGTAAACACAAGTGTTTTTTTTTTTTTTTTTTTTTTTTTTTTTGTGTGTGTGTCTTTTTAATCCCATGTATGTCTCTTTTGTATCCTTGATGATAAGGTCTATGGAATAAGAATAATAATTTTAAGTAACATATAAGATTAATTTTATTTTACATTTAGTTAGGGCATAATATAGTTTGCTTCTTTGTGGTGTTACTCTTCGATTCTCCCACTCCAAGAGATTTTGAAATTATAACTCACTAGAAGGTTGTTTGGTAGAGTGTATTGGTAAAAGTAATGCATGCATTAGACTATAACATCTTATTTGGTATATTCTTTTATGCTATTAGTTATATACTTTATTATATATTAAGATATGTATTTTTAGTACCATGATTTTCTAGGTATTAGTAATACAACGCTTTTAATGTATGCATTAGCATGAATCATGATTAAAGATTTAATTGTCCCTCAAAACCTCTTTTTACATTTTTTTCATTATAATTGTGAAGGGTATTTTTGTAAATAATTTTTTTATGCAATGCATGTTATTTTTAATGCATCAAATCAAATAATACATAAAAATATCCTATGCATAATCAATGCAAACATAACTAATACATGCATCACTCGTTACTATTGATGTAAGCATTACTAATATACTCTGTTTAGGAAAAGACCCTAATTTATTTATAGATGAAATTGAATAAATAGTATATACGGCGAATTTTTTTTAGATTACTTGAAGAACAATATAGACGTATTTTTTGTTGAATTTTAACTGTGCATCAAGTATCCTCGAAGATCGATTATTAAAAAAAAAATACTTTTTTTAGTGTCAAAATGATAACAATGTATAATTGATTGATTTCTACATGGTCATCAATTTCAGAGAAACAAATCAAACAATAGAAGAATTGGACGTTTTAACCAAAAATTAAAGCAAATTGGCATGTGATTATCATTTTATCATGCTTGGCACAAAATTATCAGATCTTTGATTATTGTTTTGTGACTCCAATCCCACTTGTTCCCACCATTACAAAGCTAAGAAGAATAAACTTGCTTGTCCAAATAAATAAAAAAAAAGAAATGTAGTAGAGCTTCTCAATAAATATTACAGTAATTAATATTATATGACTTATAACAAGGACTTAACTAAGGAAATTATGACGAAGAGAATAGCAGGTAGAAGTAGTAGTTAGTACTAGTCCTAGAATCACGAGGGCAAACGGTGCGTGGCCCAAAAGTAGTACTTCTTTGTCCCATTTTATATAACTAATTTTTTTTAATCAGTTTCAAAAAATAATATTTTTTTATTTAATACTCCTAATAAATTTAATTTGAAAATGTTTATTTTATTTTAAATAAAATAATTTTTAATTAGATAAATATTTATAATTTATTTTAAATTATAAATTTTAATTTTTTTAAAAAAATTTATGTCAAATAAAAATAACTTAAGATCAGAGAATACAAGATTTTGTATGAAGCCTCTTATTGCGATTCACTCATTCAATCATTGCTACTAGTAAGGTGCCACTTTTCCATTTTAATTATTAAATAGAGTACCATCTTTTTTCACTTTCATGTTCTTTTATTCCACTCTCTTAATCATCGTTTTTATGATGATTTCCATTTTACTAACTAGGAAAGATTTTACTGCTGCACAAAAGTTGGTAATTTTCCACACTACCTTTCCTTATTTTCTTTCTTACCCCTTTTCTGTTTGTCCTTTTTTGCTCACCTCTTTGTTAGTTACTACATGTATAAACGAGTTCGGCAAGAAGTTCAGGTGGTCCGACGGTGGTGGGGGACATTTGGTAGTGTTATATGGGCCAAAGAACAGGAAACATGTGATTCGGCAGTTTTTTATGGATGTTAGCCCAAGAGTTCTAGCGCTGCACGGGGCTCCGGCGCAACTTTTCCCAAAAATTATACGAGTGGGTTCGCAATGAGCCAGGCAAGAGGCTCAGGTGGCTCGGCGGCGGCGGGAGACGCTTGGTAGGGCTATATGGCCAAGGAACAAAAAACAGACGATTTCGGCCATTTTTCGTGGGTGCCCACAGATTTTGGCGCTCCACGGGGCTCTGGAGCAACTTTTCCAAAAAATTATACGAGTGGATCCACAACGAGCCAGGCAAGAGGCCCAGGTGGCCTGACAACGACGAGGGACGTTTGATAAGGTTATATGGGCCAAAGAACAGGAAATAAGTGATTTCGACAGTTTTCAGTGAGTGTTAGCCCATGGATTCTGCACTGCACGGGGCTCCGGCGCAACTTTTTCGAAAAATTATATGAGTGGGTTCGCAACGAGCCAGGCAAGAGGCCCAGGTGGCCCGACAATGGCGAGGGACGCTTGATAGGGTTATATGGCCAAAGAACATAAAACAGACGATTTCGACAGTTTTTAGTGGGTGTTAGCCCACGAATTTTGCGCTGTATGGGGCTCCAACACAACTTTTTTTAAAAATTATACGAGTGGATCCACAACGAGATTAATCTCCATGTATATGAGATTCCATTAATTTCCTTACATGTAAAATATTGTATTCATTTTCCTTTTATGTAGTGATCAAATTAACTCTAAAAAAAGTGATATCCTTGAAATGTTTTCCTTGATTGAATAAAGATTATTTAGGTTTACTTTGATCGTTAATAATTCCCTATATAAAATCTTTATTTTATTTCCTTTTATATTCATTGAATAATATATAGTAGTAACCAAAGATTATTGTTGAAATACAATTGGGTTTTCACTTTTTGTAATTTTGTTTGCATGACTTTGTATGAAGGTGACAAATCAGCCCATCCCTTCAACCTCACAAGTGGTCCTTCTCCATTAATACATTTGATACCCCCACTCTCTTTTCTTCCCTACAACTACCTTTCTCTCAAACTGGAAAAGAGAAATATTATTAGGTTCAAATTTCCCAAATTCAATTAAAAAGAAGAAATTTAGAAATGTCACCTTCAGATTCAGCTTCATCTTCAGTAGTGTGGAGCAGAGAGGAAGAAAAAGCTTTTGAAAATGCCATTGCTCTGCACTGGGTTGAAGATTCTGAACAACAATGGGAGAAGTTTGCTTCCATGGTCCCCAGTAAAACCATTGATGAGCTCAAGCAACATTACCATTTACTTTTGGATGATGTTGCAGCAATTGAAGCAGGGCATGTTCCGATTCCCAATTACAAAGGAGAAGAAGCTTCTTCCTCCTCAACCAAGGAAGTCAATCTAGGCTTTTCTGGGTCAGTGGACGGACGGCGCTCCAATTGTGGTTATTCAAATGGATTTTCAGGCACGAACCATGACCCGGTTGGCCATGGCGGAAAAGGGAATTCTAGGTCTGAACAAGAGAGACGAAAGGGCATACCGTGGACCGAAGAAGAACACAGGTAAATTGAAATAGAGTACTCAATTTTAAGGCTAAACAGTTTTAATCTAAAGCTAGTATGAAATCTAACTGCGCCTAATTTTTTTATTTGGTTTACAGATTGTTTTTGCTAGGTTTAGACAAATTCGGAAAAGGAGACTGGAGAAGTATTTCAAGGAATTTTGTGATATCTCGAACTCCAACACAAGTAGCTAGTCATGCCCAGAAATACTTTATTCGTTTGAATTCCATGAATAGAGATAGAAGAAGGTCAAGTATTCACGATATTACAAGTATCAACAATGGAGGAGACGTTTCAACTCATCAGGCTCCAATTACAGGCCAATCAGTGAATCCTAATCCATCAAATCCAGCTGCACTTGGACCCTCAGTCAAGCACAGAAACCAGCCCAATATGCATAATATGGGCATGTACGGTGCTCCGATGGGTCATCCCGTTGCTGCACCGCCAAGCCACCTAGCGTCAGCCGTTGGAACTCCGGTTATGCTTCCTCATGGACACCATCCTCCTTATGTACTTCCACTTGCATATCCTATACCGCCGCCTCCGCCACCAATGCACCAGTGAATGCATGAACAGTGCACATAACTGGAATTTCTTCTCTCATTTCAATAGAGTTAGTGCATCATAAATGCTTTTGAGCTGAAAACTGAATTTTGAAAGGCTCATGGTTTGTTTCAAGTATCAAAATCCTCCCAATTGTTTTCTTATTGAGAAATTTGTAAATATTAGAGTTTTTAGTATGTGGAGGTTTTAAGGGATGCTCAATTGCTTATCAATTCTTTTACATAAGATAATAAACATTAAGTGTTGAAAATTATAAATATCTTTTTAATAATATATAAGCAATTACGTATTTTGTAAAAGAGTGTTGATGAACATTTCCTTGTTATTAAAATATCTACAGCTTATTCAAGTTTCAATAGTCTTCATTTTATTTTTAAACTCCAATCAAACATCTTTAAGGTGAATAGAGCAATTAAAGGTTATATTCGAAAAAGAATATATAAGATTATAAAATATTAAGAAACAAACAGTAAAAAAATTGATAGAAAAGTAGTTAGAAGCCTTTAAAATTGTACATTATGGTTGACTATTGGCTTATAAACATTAATAAATTATTGATGAATAAATCAAAGCGATTTTGTGTTTTTTCTTTCCAGTTTCAAGGACGCTCTAGCAGGGAAGAAGAGAGGAAGTGTCCTGAACGCAAAATCCACCAAAAGGTTACAGTAGCACATGATTGTGGGGGAAAAGAACAAATGAAAGTTATGTGGTGAAAAAGAACAGAGAGGAAGTTTCTCTTGAAAATCTAGAATACATCCTTTTTTTTGGGCTCTTACAAAACTTTTTTCTGAGACATTTTTTATGACTTAGAATTTTATTCACTAAAAATACAAAATTACTACTACTCAAATCCCAGTAATTAAGATATTCTAACACTAGACTTAAAACCTATGGAACAGCGACGTTTGACATGCGAGGGTTCCTTTTTGGGTAGGATTGAGGTGGCGAGTCCTGTAGATATTTTTCATTTTTTAGCTCTATTGCATCATAAAATTGGATTTTCTGTTTTCTTACTGCAATTTCAATTCCCCCTAAAGGCTATGGCAATGACTCCCACAGTTGACAATTACATGAATGGACACAGGACATCTGACAAGGCAAGTTCTTTCAATGTGTACCACTAAATGTTGCTTCAGTTATTTTGTATCTTACCATTTCACTGTCTTATTTTCTTATAATTTCACTACTTTTATTTCGAACCGAGGGCCTTATTAGTCCTCTCCAGGGGTAAGGCCAGATAAGGGTAAGCTCCTGTGTTGATTCTACTGCCCAAACCGCAATTGTGAAATTACACTAGGCAATTTTTATTGTTATTTGATTGCTGCAGGTTCTGTTAAACCATAATCATTCACTGCAAACTAACTACTATCTGAGTACGTCAAGGGAGAGATTTAGTTAGAAGTACAATAACTAAACAAAACAAGAAAAGAGAAACAGTTAGAAGGCCGCCTTACAAAACAACAGCACAGTCTAGACCTAAAGCCTGTAGCTTACAACGAGAATCAACATAAAAAAGAATTAACTATGAGAGGACTTTGCACGTAGCTGCTTGGACAGTATGCAATATAACACCCTCTTTCGTCCCCATCTCCACCATATTGGTAAACCAGTCCTGCATCTCTTTTTCCTCTGCTTTCCTGCATCCAGTGCCAGTGAGCATATAGTTCAACACACCAGAAGTCCAATCCTCGACAACATCATTGCAGAATTCGGTCTAAAGGATTCTTTATAAAAAGTTAACTGTCCTCAAATTCATCATTAGAAGAAATGAGCTATTCTACACCCCCAGACTGATGTACCCACTTCCTAGACGAGAGAATCAAAATTTCTACAGATACATTGTCCAAGCGTATAAAATTTATCAGCTAACATGCGCAAGGCAAGAAAGCTAAACTTACTGCATCGTCTTTTTACTGCCCAAGTGTAGGGAACTCAATTTGGGGTTGAATTTGATCTTAATCATCTTCACAGTTAAATGTTTTTTATGTTAGATGGTTAGACAGTTTCAGTTTAATGAATTTTTACCTCACTCAAGTGAACTGAAGCTGCACGGTGACAATAGTGTACAAGATACCAGCTTCTTTTCAGTTATAGAATATCACTTTTTAGGTAAGGTCATAGAATCATTGTACATTTCTCAAAAGTTAGCTGAGACTTTTGACTAATTGCACACTTACATAGTTAAATAGTTAACATGAATTGACAGGACCAATTTGAGAAACTCCACAAGGTTATAAGAGAGAACAAAACATTATCATCCAACCTACGGGCAAAAGTTAACATAGGGAGCTCACGTATACGCCCCAAAGAAAATTCAAGAAACTCACTTGTGTCCTGAACAGCATAGGATCCCCACTTCAAAAGCAATTTAGAGAAGTTTGCCTCCAATGTAGGCCAGAAGTTCATCTGAATCTTTAGAACATCCAAAACACTTCGCAGTCCAGCTTTGGAAGGTACAGTATTGTCTATGTCAATCACAGGACTTTCACCAAGCAAGACCTAGAAAAGATAGGAACAACATCAGAAAAAACAATCAAACTTCTGCACACCCAGCAGTTTTAAGGATAAAATTAACAAAAACGTTCAACAGTTTCCATGTCACCACCATTGAAATTGATCAAATCATATTAATAACTTAACAGGTTATCTGCTACCGAAACGAACTGAAAAAGGGTAAAGAAACAAGTAAACTCTTCTTTTTGACAAATAATTGAAATCATTAATTGCATCAAGAAGGTGTGAATATGTACAGTGATAAGATTTTGAGAACTAAAAAAGTTCGTCTAACATTTCTCAGCCAAGATAATGCTTATGCAGAGAACAATTTGTCAGGAAAAACAGACAAAAAATAGGTCAAAGCAACTCAAAAAGATGAGCCACAATATCAAGACACCAGTGCTGACCAAGAGCCTATACCCATTGCAATAAGCATTCATAAGTGGCAGCAATTGAAAGATTCATCATGCTGGACTTAGTAGTGATAGTTATTATGATAGAAGCGAGGTAGGACTAGGGGAATGAAATCTGTCTTGGTTGTTTTACTTGAATCTGAAATCTCTCATGTATTTGTCCATACTGAATACAAACATACTCTCCTGATACTGCAAGTTCATTTGCCTTTGTTCCAACTGTAAGTTTTGAAGGGAGACACTGAAAGTTCTTTTTTTTCCCCTTCCAACATTAAGTTCTTTTAAATGCCCTTTTCATCAGTTCTTCCTAGTCCACCATCCACTCTCTCAGCGTAAATTAAAGTTACCTTAATCACTGCTGTAGCTGATGATGAAATAGAGCGAAGATTGTAGCTGCAAAACATAGCCATTCAAACACAAGCAAAATATAAACCTCCAGTTCTCTTTGATTTAAGAGCCAAGACGAAGGAGCAAAGAGAAGACACTGACCCGCCTTCCAAAATAACAAGCAATTTTCCACCTGACAATGCACTTAACATCTGAGTCATTGATGCATAACCAGCAGGAGTTACCTGAAAGACGATCCAAAATGTAACACAAAGTAGCAACAGGCAACATATCAGAGGAAGAAATGAATACATTATTTAACTAGTCGATACTAGAAAAATCCTTACGTCACAGCAGCCAAGGGGATCACCCCTAGCAGCATCAAATCCAGCTGAAATGATAGTAAAGTCTGGATTAAAGTCCAAAGCTGCAACAAGGTGGAAACAGAGAAGTTGATGAGGTGAATCTGTTTCTCGTCTTTTCCTATGCTCTAAAGAGAACTAGATATGCTCATAAGAACAATAAAGCAAGGTGAGCTAAGAATGATCAACCACTAAGAAACAAGCTTTACATGCATAATGCACATAGTGCTGTTAAACAATATCAGAAAAGAATTTGATGAGCAAACAGAAGGTCAAAAATTTGATAAATAATTTTACAGATCTACACCAAGATGGTGTCTAATAGAAAGGTGCAATACGACATGTATATTGCTAAGCCACCAACAATCTAACCACCACCGCAGCATCATATTTCCCCTCTTATACCAAAAGCAAAATACCAAAAGTGAGTTTTGCATGACATGATTTGGTCCTTCCAGACCTTCAAAAGTTCTTAATTTAAATGAGAAAATGCATGGTGGTGCCAATTTTTCTTGTAACATTCCTCACGAATCTAGTTTATTCATCCTCCTGCCTGTGTGAGTTTGCTCACATTTCCAAGCTCAAACCCAAATAAGGGACGAAGAATTGCAGTATGTTACAACCAATATAAACCTAGGAAATTCGCAGTGATCCTTAGGTTCCATTTATCAATAAGTTCCAATATTTTATTTTAAAACGAAAACAGGCATCCTGCACAGGTTCATTGGTCTTTGTGGTGTCCATTTTTTGCAAGGACTTGGTTTTTGGCATCCCAGTCCAAAACTATTGGAAAAAGAGCATAACATGCCCACATTCCTCTGCAAGGAGGCTTTTCACATATGCAAGAGATATACATAACCGCAGCTTAGATCTTCACTTAATCACTGCTTCCAAGTGTTCTCACTTTATTTTCTACTAGTCTATTCATAGTTTCGTTTTAGTAAAGCTTTGTTTCTTTTAATTTCTTCACAGGAGAAATAAAGTACCTACCTATGGGAAGCACAACTTGCTCAAATGCAAAAATGTAATCATTGTCACCCACTCCCCCACGGCTCCAAGGAATATTCACACAGTATCCTTCTGCACCCATGGAACCAACCTGTAGAAAAGGAAAATAAACTATGGCATCCAAATGCACCTCAAATGAATGTGTTTTCAAAACAAAACACATGAAAAACATGATATCGTGGATGCCCTTTACATAAAGAGACAAAAAAGAATTAAATCTCAACCTAACCAAACCACCAGTAAGGGTTAGATAAAAGAGTACCTCATCTGCAGCTCCAGTACCAGGGTAGAATCTTCCACCCTCATGTCTGTGCAATGATATATACAAAACCTGCTCAGTAATAAAAGCACAACATTCAGTTGTAAAGAGCTTCTCCCAACCAAACAACAAATGTGCAGTGTTCGGGAATTCTTCATTACACACTCCGTGTTCCACGTAATGTGATAAAAAAAAATCTAATTCAGGATGTGTCAAAATGTTTGGACATACCTTCTCCTGAGTTAATTCATATTAATTTTTAAAATTCAAATATAAACCATGATATAGATTTTACTTATCATTCAACTTTGCAGGATTTTCAATACTTCAATTACCCCTTTCATTAAAAAAAAAAAAAAAAAAAGCGACAACAACAATGTACCCTGTAAAATCCCACATGTGGGTATTGGGAAGGGTAAAGTGTACGCAAAACCTTACCTCTTCCTCACAAAGTAGAGAATTTATTTCTCAAAGATCCTTGGGAATACTACTAATCCTGTATGGAAGGAGAAGCAAGTAAAATGCACCAAACTTTCCCCAAGCGTATCTCGCTGGCAAGCAAGACAACACTCCACCGCCTACTAATCTTCAACCATAATCTGCAGCCTCCAAATCTTACTAGCCATGTCTAATAAGCTCTTTCCAGTACTTCAGCCCTCTTCTAAAATCCACCAGTGTCAACCTCTCACTAGGGGGTATGTGCATCTCTTTTTCACATGCATGAATCATCTCAATCTCACTTCCCTCATTTTCTACCATGGAGGCCATTACCGCCTTGTCCCTAATAGCTTTATTCCAAATCTTATCTCTTCTACTATGCCCACATATTCACCTCAGCATCTTCATTTTCATTCACTCTCATCTTCTGAGCATGAGAGTTTTTAACTAACCAATACACCGTCCCAGATAACATAATCAGTCTAACCACCACTCTTTAAAGCTTACTTTTTAAGCTTTAGTGGTACATTCTTATCACACAAGACTCTAAAGCTGAGCCTCCATTTCATACACCCCGCACCTGTATGATGTATAACGTCACTGTCAATCTCCCTATTTTCATGGATTAAGAACCCAAAATACTGAACTTCCTTCCTTGAGATGGACTGTGTATCAAGCCTTGCTTACACGCCAACCTCATGTGTTGTATCATTAGACATGCACTTCGAGTATTTAGTTTTGATTCTGCTCAACCTAAACCTCTTAGACTCTAGGGTGTCTCTAAACCTTCAACTTAGGGTTAACTCTGTCACGAATCTCTTCAATAAGTACTACATAATATGCAAATAACATACGCCGTGGCATCTCACCTTTGATGATACATCCATCACAAAGGCAAATATGATAGAGTAAGAGTTGCCCCTGGTGCAACCCCTTCACAACTGGAAAGTGCTTACTCAGGTCTTGGCTCCATTGCATGTCTTTAATCGCCCTAGTGTAAGCCACCGATAAAGTTCTAGCCTTCAAGCACCTCTAAAATATCTCCCTTAGGACTTTGAAGTATGTTTTTCTTGGTCAATGAACACCATATGTGAGTTCCCTCTTTGTGACACCCAGATTAAGCTTAATGTTAAAAGTTCCACGTAGGCAAAACATAAGAACAATGTAGGGTATATAAGTAAATAGGCCTTGTCGGTTAGGCAAATATCGAAAAAGCAAGGCAAAACCTCAGTGTTGAGTCTATGCACATTTCTTGCAGCGGAAAAAGCCTCAGGAAAGACGTTGAGTCCATAATAAGGGTTGTATGGGACACGATAGCTTAGGATAAAAGCATAGGAAAGATGTTAAGTATATAGTAAGGAGGCGTTACACTGTTGTGATGCATTTTGAAGTCGTGCGGATCTAGACTCAAAGCGTGCTATGTAGTCACACTCTTCCTCTCCCTATACTGCTCACAAGTCACACTCACATGGTGAATGACTTCTATAGCAGATCTCTCGTCATGAATCCGAACTGGTTCTTGGAAATAAACGCACTCCCCACCCTCATCTCCACCACTTTATTCCATAGTGTGGCTTGCCATGAATCCACTCAACCTATGCACTTCAAAAATTCCAACGGGAACCCATCTAACCCAATCTCTCTTCCCCTACTCATCCTACAAATAACACCCTTAACCTCCTCAATCTCCATATATCAACAATACCCAAAAACTGACTACTCTCAGAGTGCTCTAAGCCACCTAGCAAAATGTCTCTACCCCCATCTTTAGTCAAAAGTTCTATGGATCTGTCTAATGGATGCCTCTTCAACCAATATGTCACCTTCCTAGTCTTTGATGCACATCATTTGATCTAGGTCTCAAGCATCTCTCTCTCCCGCCTTGGGTAGCCCAACTTCTTATCCCCGCCTTTGTCATCATTTTGCTTTTGTTAAAAAATAATAAGATAAATTTATTGGCCTATTTTTCTAATCAAAATATACACATAACTAGGACAAAGACAATATCAAAGGAAAAAAAGAGGATCTCCAGTATAGTTTGTCCAACTCTACAGCTATATACTGCACCATAAACACATCCTAAATCAGAAATAAAGATGAACCGGGTAAAAAGGCAAGATCAGGAGTTCCCTTTTCTTTTTTCAATAATTAAGAGACCACGAGTTCCCTCATAATAACAAGATCCATCTAAGTCTTCTGCAGAAAGATTGATCATAATGCAACACTTAGTTTAGCAATTCATTGCTTACTGATTTGCTTCTCTCAAATATTTCTTGTGTGCCATTCCCATGATGCACATCCTACAAGGCGTGAGAAAAGAAATCACACATTAGGTCACAACTTTTGCATTTCTCATGTATTACATGTGTTAAATATCCCCTATGATAACAGAAATATCAAGCAATCAAGGATAAACATATTGCGCCAGTAAATACCCAATCAACTATTAACACTTTCTTTGCACCAGCCGCCTCAGCTGCTGATGCAGCTATTGCTGCATTGTTGTGGAGACAGAAACCCATGGCCTGTTTCACACCGGCATGGTGGCCAGGAGGACGAACCTGACTCATTTTTTACAAAGAAAATGTCAGAGTGGTTTTTCCTTCTTATATGGAGAATACATAATCAAATGCAAATTCTTACCAAAGCAAAACCATTTTTGACACGTCCAGAGTAAATTGCTGAAGCAAGGTCAGCACATAAACCTGCTGCAAGCTTGGCAGCACATGCTGAATGTTCATTTGCATATGTATCAGGTGTAAAATAACTGCCATTACAAAAAGCTCTTGATCAAGATAAATATTGAACGCATTTCTATAACACAAGGGTAGTCCAAGTACAATAATGAAAATTTTCCTTGCACCAAAAAACTAAAACCAATAAGGATGAAAAGCAAATGATAGCTGATCCAAAAAAAAAATATGGAAAGTAAATGATCAATATTCTCGAACCTGGCATGCATACGCTTGGTGATATCAACGGCTTCAATATTCTCGTCGCAGTGTACCTAAAAGGTCCAAATATAAGAATTGATACATGAGAGACCTAATTAATTTTTTTCTAGAAGTGAAGGATATCACCTCCTCTGTGTTTTGTATATAATACTACTAAAAATAGTTGGGTATCACCATTTAAGAAAACCAGTTCCGTAATGATCAAATAAACCATAATTTTAACATGGATGTCTTGGCTTTCCTTCACTAAAAGGTAGATAGGAAACCTTTTTTTTTGCCTGTTAAAGGTAGATAAGGCACTTAACCAACCTCTAAAATTGAAAAAAAGATAATCAGCTAGTCAGTCACCTCAAAATAGCACCATCTAGAAAACTTGAAAATATGCAAGCATAAGTCTAGCATCTTCTCTAATTGCATTATCTATGGGTCCTCAGAGAAGACACTAGTACAGAATTTCAAATAATTCTGTAGCACATTGGAGACCCAAATTCAACTAAACAACTAAAATTTGAGAGCATCTCACCATCTGGAGTTCTTCCCTTGTAATTTCTCTTGCAGGAATGGGATAGCACATCCCTGGGAATATACCTTAACATGTCAAGAAACCATAAAAGATCAGACAATCATTTTTCAATAAACTGACATCATGGATTTTAGACAGTATAAACCAGTTAAAACTTCTTCAAGTTTACATAAAGTGTGGATGCCCATACGACAATGCTACGCCTATACCACTGCAATGTTCTCTAAGGCCCAGAGATAAAAAGAATTGAAGAAAACCTGCGGTTGCAAGGCTAGCTGCAATGGCTCGAAGACGGTCTGGCCTCTCAGGATGTGGATGAGACTTCATTACAACCTTTTCAATCAAAAGAGAAGCCATAAATAACATCTTCATCGATAACAGAAAATTGGTATTCAATAACTAACACCAAAACAAAATGTAAGAACAATAATTCAATTTTTTTTTAATTTTACTCATTTTTAGGACTAGAGAAGACACAAGGACAATAATAAAAGATAAACCCAGAAGACAATAAATTGAAGAAACATCATACTTCTGTGTGAAGCAACATCCTCTCATCAAACCCTACTGCAGTGGAGGATGATAAAGAACTTTGCTTGCAAGAATCTGCAGTATAAGAAAAATCAATATCCTAGTTATGCCATAACAAACGGAAAGAGAAAGGTCATAAACCATATAGCGCATACACAAAATAAACACAGTAAAAACTGGCAATAGACATGCACCATTGGAAAAGAAGAAGGAATGGGTTTTATGAGTAAGAGCAACTAGAAGTAGTACATCTGCTCACATTCCTAGGGACTTTATTTGTTATCCAATTAAATCACCTACACCAACCAAACATTTGTGACACCGAAATTATTAGATATCAGAAATAAAATGCCAGTTGTTTGCCACTAAACATGAAGAGACACAAATCAAGTTTTCAGGCCTCTCAACCATCAGAAATAAAATGTCAATTGTTTACCTTCACATTTTCCCCCCATTTGACTATCAATGAACCTTGGCTTTGGCTTCCACTTGACTAGATTTTTTTTCAAATGTTAGATATGTATCTGCTTTTAGTCGACAAATATATAGTATACATAGTTTTGTGTAGTAAATAAGAAGCTCTCTAAATATTAGCACTAAGCCAGTGCAACAGGAGTAATTAGTGGGTAATCATCCATTGAAAATACCAAATTTAGTTATACTTGGGTGAACCAACTACATTATTCTAAAAGCATCTCAAAACAATGACTCCTGACTATGAGATTATATGATATAAGCTAACACTTAGATTTTGGACTTCCATTCTAAGTTTCAAGATATTTGACCTTTTCTTGCTGACATGGGTTATCTGAAAACGGGGTAAACCAAATGGAACCAAGAAACACGGGTACCACATTGGACAGAAGACGACACAAAAGGTGAAGGCGCAGACATAAGATAGCAGATACATAACGGACTTCAAATTCCAAAACTTATGCCTTACACCAGCAAACTAATGTCATCCACAGCTATAATCCTTGTGATTATCCTAGGGGCTAGGGAAGTTGCAAATTCTTTCGTATGGGCATATTTCGTATACCGGGATAAAACTTCAACTATACACAAGACAGTTATTGCACAAGAAAATCATTTATTAATCAATCAAAAGAGCAAATATAATGTCTCGTTATGCAAAATTATTACCAACCTTCAGAATTTTCAGTTACAGGCAACTCATCTTGGTTGACATCCACTACAGGCAGAAATGGAGATGCAAAAAATCCATGCCTGAGTATCCCAGATTCTCTGTGTTCTCCGCATACCTGCGTAGGCAGTATTCTATTAATAAACCATGGAATACATAATGCCTACAAAGTGAAAACTTCAGAATTAATTTAGCTTGGAAAACAGGAGACTGGGCATGCTGAACAAGCACAAAGAGAATAGCCAAAAAGATAAACAACTTACTTGACAATTGCCAACATCGTCGACATTGAGCATTGTACAATTGACACAGAACCACTTCAGAACTTCGATTTGCTTTTCTGATGGTACCCAGTCACTGTCATCATCATCCTCGTCAAAATTATACCGAGCATTGTACATATCCTCCAAGGTCATATCACTTTCATGCTTAGCACCTTTCTGAAGTTGATAACAAAAGTTAAAGTAAATAATCATCAGATGCACACCTTCAAAATCAGTGATGTATACAAAATGAACTGGTAGCAGCTCCTCACAGTTATATCAGCTGGATCAGCGTTCAAACTGGAGATCCTATCTGAACCTCTTGTACAAAGTTGTGACACCTCCCCAGACTGTCCATCATTATGACAAGTATAATCACAAACAACTACGGAGCCAACCCCATCCAATCTTCCTTTTAAATCTTCACATAGAACAACTTCCGGTTGATTTGGGAGGTTAGTTTCAGTCTTTCCACCGGTTAAATTGCTCATTTTAGATGATTCTGAGACCTCATTGCCTTCAGAATTAATAACGTGTTTTTGCACTAAGATCATTTCTCCACAATGATCACAATCATCTGTGACAAATATCAAATACTAATTAGTAGCCCTGAAGTTTATACAAAAGCTTCTAATGTTACAAACTACAAAAAAAAAAAAAGCAGTCCTCACATTTTAGTGTGTCATTCCCTACAACACTAATGTGACACTACAAAGTGTTCAATAAATATCACTGTTACCTTTCTAAAAAAAAAGTGTTCAACATGTTTGTTTAATTCCAACAGGTAGATCTATGTAGAGATAAGGATGGAAATTGTGGTACACTCAAAATCGTACAAATATCTGAAAGAGAAGAGAACTGACATAAACACTTCTTTTTCTTGATAAGTTATATCCAAAGCTAGTATGTTGCATATGCATTTAGTTAAAGCTGCAGAGACTGAAGTATTTTTAAAAAAATTTGGTTCCTTATTGATTATTAAGATTAAGTTGATAGACATGTGACATTGTATGAGTAATAGTAAGATAAATGAGTAACTAGATTCCAAAGCCAGACCAAAGAATATAAAAATTAATGCACGAACAGGAAGAACCATATGCAAGTCCTTAGGTAAACTGAAGCCCGCGAAATAGAGGTGCATACAAGACAACTAGCTGGACAAACAATTTTCTTTCAAAATAAAACCTTACCAAAACCCAACATTCTGTCTGTATGGATTCCCTAAGCCTGCTGCCAAACCAAAAATGCATCCGGTCCGACCAAAATATAACCACAGAAATTAAGCCTGACAATTGTGAAATACCCCACCAGCAGCAGACCAGGATTATTGAGTCAGGGATGCTTCCCAGCCTTCTATCTAAAACTGATTGGGTTCTCAATCTATATCTTTGTATATTAGTACTACTTTTGAAAATAAAAATATAGTATGTGGGTATAAAACAATGGTTGCTCAAGAACCAGTAACTTCACCATAGAAATATAGCATGTGGGTATAAAACAGTGGTTGCTCAAGCACCCAGTGACTTCACCACAGCAAAAGACCAACGAGGCCTGGGGCTGAGGTGCTGACGCATGTTAATCCAACAGTTTTCCTTTATGCTTTAGGTAGGAGTGACAAAACTAGCCCATGAAAATATGAGCTGGCCAACAAGTCCAAGTTTGAGTAGGTTAATGACCTGCTTATTTATCAACCTAGTCCATCTTGACCCACCCAAATTCAGTTCATTTAAAAGTGGGACTGATTTAGGATAAGTATGACACCTAAACCAACCTATGAGAATCTGCCAAATATTTTTTTTTTATTTGCACCGGGTGTCCAAGTCTCTTTGAGCCCCGACTAATCCCGGGGGTGCACAGGCCCTCGGCAAGGAGCTTTCCGCAAGTGCACCGAATCTGCCAAATATTTTTTTTTTATTTGCACCGGGTGTCCAAGTCTCTTTGAGCCCCGACTAATCCCGGGGGTGCACAGGCCCTCGGCAAGGAGCTTTCCGCAAGTGCACCGAATCTGCCAAATATATTTAAATGGAAATAACTTTTTTTTTGTTTGATACATTATAATGTAGCCATAGTAAGGAAGTAAAAGATATTTTATTAATTTCTTTTTGCTTGGTAGTTACAGAATTTATAAGAAAACAAATATATTAAATCTTGGTAAGATTTGGACAACATCTCATTTATTGATTCAACTCATTTGGATCGGTAATATCCAATCTAAACTCCCAATTTGCTATCCCTAGTTAAACCAGCAGTGTCATACATTTTGCAACCACAATTTGTAAAGCATGAATTGTTTGTGAGGTAAATAATAATGAAGGAATTGTTATGCGGTGAATAATAATGAAGAGATTGTTATACATGAATTACTTACGCTGAAGGAGCATTTTGTCTTTAATTAGTTACTACCTACATTGCTAAAAACTCATTCTTATTCCATACTTCTATTCTGAAAAATAATACTAGCCATCAATGGGTATTAGATTAACACATATATGGAGATTCAACCATCTCGCCGAAAGTTAACCTTGGTGTAAAATGTAAATGAACCAACCACCCCCGGAGATGGAACAATGAAAGAACACTAATGAGGACGCAATGGTTTTCTTCGGTCTATTACTATTACATTGTTCACTAGTACACTAAGAGGTTTTAGTGATTTATCAATACAGACAACTAAAAGAATTATCAGAGACTTAAAATGAAACAAACGAAAAAAAAGATTAACTTAAAAACAGAAAAATTCCATAACTTTCTTTTTTGTGGCCTAAAATCTCAAATAAATAGACGATTGAAGACTAATAACAAAGACAAGAATTGATCATATTAAAACGCTTGTTGGCTGGTAAAATTTCCACCAAACACGACTCCAAATTCAAGAACTTCAATTACCGCCTTCACAATAATTGTGAGTTCAAGAACTCTCCTCCACTTCGTACTCAGGGGCAACATTCAACTTGAGTAACTCGGACAGAAAAAAACCTACGAATTCTTTTTTAATTTTCTTCATTTGCAACTTCTTACTAGCTTTTGTCCAACCTGTGTTATCTGCACATATTTCTGAGCTAGGAAATATGGTTTTTCACTTGGTTAAAAAAGCACAACATTAACATCCAAACCTCATTCGAGTTGCAAGCTTATGTGCATACTATAACAAGTTTTTTTTCCTTTTCAGGAAACTAACAAGGCGTGTTTTCTCAAGATTTAACCCCACTTCAAGTCAAGATAAGCAAAAGATTAAAGCAATGTTGATTGAGCTTGAGAAAGCACGCACTATTAGTTTCTCGAAAAGAAAAAAAGTCTTGTTTCAAGATGCAAACAAACTTCCAACTCAAACTGAAGCAAATGTTGGTGTTGTGCTCTTTTCACCAAATGGACGACCATGTTACTATGGTTCCACAAGTATATAAAAAATAATTGATAAACTTATCAAAATGAAATTGGAAGATCGTCACGTGATCATGCCGAGTTCAAATCAAATGGTTTAGAGGCATTTGAAGATCTATATAAAGAATTATAAGCATATGAGAAAGAATTACACATGTTGGAGCAGAAATCATGCCGAGTTCAAATCAAATAGTTTAGAGGCATTTGAAGATCTATATAAAGAATTATAAGCATATGAGAAAGAATTACACATGTTGGAGCAGAAGCTAGCAATGAATTTACGAGTGAAGTTTAAAAAGAAACAAGAAGTGCTATTTTGGCCGAGCACCTCAAGTTTGATTTAAATTTTGCCCTGAGCCAAAAGCTATGTTGCTCGGACTCTTCAAAAGTGTCAGCGGGCGCGTGTCGGATTCATCAAAAGTAGTGTATTTTCGAAGAATCCGACACGGATGCAGCATTGAAAGTGAAGAGTCCGCACAACTTAGGCCAAAAGAAGAGAATAGTTCTTGAACTCATAATTATCATGGAATTGGTAATCACAGTTCTTAAATTGGAGCTATGTTTTTATGACAAGAGAAACCCACAATAACTACCTTTTGGGTGCACACACGATAAAACCCTCGCTCCTATGCAATAGCTCAAAAACCACATGGGAGAGATAACCTATACTAGGCAAGCCTTTTAAGTCTTTATTTTTAAGTCAATTGTTGTTAGGCTTCAGTTTTTATCCAAGGCTTTAGACCACAAAATAGAAGGTTATGGAGTTTTTATGTAATTAAGTCATTTCCATCATTTATTTCATCTTTAGACTTTAATAAGCTTTAAGTTGTTTAGATTGGTAAATGAATTAGTATCGCTCTTTTTCTTTCTTGTCCAATCCCTCTAATTCTTTTAGAGAGATCTTCTAATGCCTCTAGACACTCGATTTGCCCATGTGAGCATGATCATGTCGACCATCGTCTATTTCAATTCAAGAAATTTATCGGTTACTTTTTTATACTAGTGGAACCATAAGAATATGGCGTTCCACTTCGTGGAAAAGAGGAAAATGCTCGTCTATTTCAATTCAAGAAATTTATCGGTTACTTTTTTATACTAGTGGAACCATAAGAATATGGTGTTCCACTTCGTAGAAAAGAGGAAAATGCCAACCTGCTCCAATCAAAAATTGAAATCTCACCTGCTTTCTTGAACAAGCCTATTTTCCTTTTTGAGAAAGTAACATTGCATGTGCTTTTGGACTAAATCAACTTCATTTAATTTTTTTGCCAAACCCTACTCCTCCTCCTTTCCGTTGCAAAAGCAAATGAATAAGAAGAAAAGAAGAATGGCAAAATAAGCATGAGCAATTTTGAGATGAATGTGTGTGTAATTTACAGTGAGACACGTTTATCACTCATTTAATGTTTTCATATTATGTAGATATACTATGAGATTACCATGAATCCAACCAAAGTTCTCTCCTATTTATTGCATTGCAATTGCATAGTAATAAAGTCGAGTGGAATCTAAAGATAAATGAAAAATATC